>OX453260.1:12341763-12466763 GCA_949709985.1 Luffia ferchaultella | reverse complement strand
TAAGTCCACCACGCTACTCCAGTGCGGGTTGGTGGATTTTAACGACTGCCACCTGTTGACGGCAACCGGGACCGACGACGACTTAACGTGCTTTCCGAGGCACGGAGTCAGTGATAGTTATGTACTTAAGTCAGAAAAAACTCATCGGTAAATGCCGATTTCTGGGATTCAAACCACGATCTTCTCAAGACGAAGCAGGCTCGCCATCACTCGACAACTACACGATTATGTAAATTCACAACTCTTTGTTTGTTAGTTGTCTTTTTTTCACACCGTAACGGAGCAACGAAACGATATAATTACTTACATGGAGATCGTTGAAAAGGCGAATGATAATGGCAAGGTTAATTTGTGGTAAGACCCAGGACATGAAGATTATTTTTATTTTAATTGCTGGCATGGGGTATATACGGCGGTATTTAATTTGGGAGAAACCTGTAAAATACAGACAAAAATAATAGAGGTTGTAACCTAAATTATGCAACGAAACGGTTTCATTATTTGAATGCAGATAGTTGTATAAATAGCTATCAAAAAAGCTCACTGTTATTTTGAATGTACTGTTGTCAAGATACTCCGAGCTGTTTTAGGACATATATATTGCAGCGCCCCTTCTCTTCACTTCATCAATCCATTTTTACCTTACTGCAGGGGCTTAGGCCTTCCCGGGGTGAGGGGGCTTGGAGCTTAAATCTACCACGCTGTTCCGCTGCGGGTTGGGGATTGTAACGACCGCCATCTATTGACAGCGTCCGGGACCGACTGCTTAACGTGCTCTCCGAGGTACGGAGTCAGTGATACCTAGTTATGTACTTAAGTCAGAAAAACTCATTGGTAGGTACACGTCCAGATTCGAACCATAGCCCTATGGCCTTTTAAATTTGAGACAGGATCGTTGCGCTTTGGGCTATCACGACACGACTGCAGCGCCCCTGGTGGCCCCTAACTATACCTACAACTTATTTAATTATCTACTCGTAGATGATACTTATATAATTCAAATAAACGTATTAAAATCAGTACAGTCGTTTGGAAGATATATCTACATCTACTGCAACGTCCTCCGGTGGTTAATAACAATAAAACTTACTTAGGAACCTGTTTTAAGATAATGCACATCTAGACGACTTGACGACCGCTTAGCCTAGTGGGTAGCGACCCTGCCTACGAAGCCAGAGGTCCCGGGTTCGAATCTCAGGTCGGGTCAGTATTTATGTGATGAATATTGATACTGGTACCGGGTCTTGGTTGTTATATGTATGTGACGTCTTCGCTTGATACCCAAAATACAAGCTAGTGCTTAGTTTGGGGCCTAGACGTTGTTGTGATGTATACGTCATTTAAATACAAAATATCATCCAAATCGTTACAGTTGTTTCAGAGATACGTGAAATATAGGTATGTACATAAATATATGTATAAATATACAAAAAATGCTCATATTAATGTATAAGATCTGTGTGTAAAGTATAAAATCTGGTTGCTCTTCCTTTGCAGCCATAAGTCAACAACTAAATAACATGTTCACTCAAGAGAGCGCTGTTGACGAGACTTATAAAGACCGAGCAGAGGCTCGGAAATACAATTAATTTGCAGACTGCGCGGAATGGCGTACCGACAGATTCTAAGCCACCGCTATACTAGGTAGAAACTATAGGTACAAAGGGTTAAACACCGCGAATTCTAATCTCTAATCTAAAATCTCTAAGACTTCAGAATAAGCCATTATAAGAGCCACGCGGCTGGCTCGTTCATCATCATCATCATCATTAGCTCGTGTTTCTACACTGCAGGATATAGGCCTCTCCCAAAGCTCCAAAGCTCGCCACCACACACGGTCCTCCGCCTTTCGCTTCCAACTACCCCTGGTGTGGTTCTTCATGTCATCTGTCCACGCTGGCTTGTTAGTATGTTTATATCGTTAAAAGATATTTTTAGGGTTGGTAGCAACGGTAACTCTTTTCCCTGTCCCTGCGGTCTGTCGTTCACTCTATTCAATGGGATAGTTTTATCATTCATTTGCGTTTTAAAGCAGCAAGGATACGTGTATAATTTGTACAGAGATACTTAAAAGGATTGTGTAGTGATAAATTTCCATACAAAACCATACAAACGGCGTTTAGGGTTGCACCCCATTAAACTTTAACCGATCGGCACAAAAAAATATATGGCATTCAGATCAACAAAAACTAGGCTTATACGTTTTTAATTTTTAAAATATTTTGATAGGTAAGTACATCATGAGAAGAAAAAAAACGTAAATGCGCGGGATTTTTTTTTGTAATTGTTTCAGTTTTCAAAACATGTTCAACAAGAAACTAATTGCATTTTCACTACAAAAAATTTGAATTTCGATCAGATGATGTATCAAAATATTTCAAAAATTTAAAACGTATTTTTGCTGATCTGAATACCATATTTTTTGTGCTAATCGGTTAAGGTTTAATGGGGTGCATGCTTTAACGCCGTTTGTATGGAAATTCGCCACTACATGGCCACTACACAATCCTCTCAACATATGCTACTGTTTATATTGATTGAAGGTTTCCATACGATACAAACTTAAACGAAATGAATAACATCAGAAATTCCTAATTGTGAGAGTTTAAGTGTACGCGTACGCAACGCTAGTCGCAAAATATAATCTTGTTTCATATCTAAAGTATGAATCGTGTTCAATATTATAGCTAAAGTTTGTGTGCTTTCAACGGTCGATTTGACGTAAGACGTCGTCTCGTTTCGAGGGTGATCGACCTGTCTGCAGCCAAACAGGCTTAGCACAAAACTTTTTTAAGTATAAAATTTTTTATAAGCTTATTTTTTCTCTGAAAATTAAATTAAAACTTTATTTTGAGTTGGTTTCGTATTGTAATACTGAACTGAATATTCAACTGAGTTGACGTATTATAAGATATAAAATTTAATAAAGTGTCCTGATAGGCCGAGCCGCAGCGAACCTGTTTCAAATCTATAAGACCATGTGTCCGTGGTTCGAATCCGGGCGTGTACCAATGAGTTTTCTCTGACTTAAGTACATTAACAGTCACTGACTCCGTGCCTCGGAGAGCACGTTAAGCAGTCGATCCCGGTTGCTGTCAATAGATGGCGGATGTTACAATCCGCCAACACGCATTGGAGCAGCGTGGTGGATTTAAGCTCCAAGTCCCCTCATCTTGAGGGGAAGCCTAAGCCCCTGCAGTAGGATATAAAAAGGGCTGGAATGAAATGGAACTAATAAATGATGTGCAACACCGAATTATGAATGTAACAGACTAGAAGGCGCATGCTAGCTAAACTCATTAATTTATTAACTTTAATTTTTTTTAGCTTTTTCTGCTTTCATTCAATAGTATGCAACTGGTTGTTATGGGTAATACACAAAAACTTAGACATAACAGAACGTCTAGGAAACCAATCGCATTGTCCATACTCGCGTTCCGCCCGTCTCCATTCTTCATCCTATTGTTCAAATATGATAACTTTGGTTTTCGCACTAAACAGCCAGCATCACCCCTCTATTGAACTAATTCAAAACTCGGTGATGTGCGTTTTCCGCACATTGCCTAATTCTATTATCGGATAAGTAATAAAAAAGTAGGTATTTGTCTATTTTAAAAACATTCCTTGAACATAATGTACTCATCAAAATAAATTTCATCATCCAGTTTTTCTTCTTAAAAAATAAATGCTCCGCCGCGACAGTTGGTTCACTGCCGTGACCAGGATTCGAACCTGGGTTACTACGGCCACAACGTAGGGTCCTAACCACTAGACGATCACGGCTATCGGAGCTGGTGACTGTTTGTCCAAATAACGCGATATCTTTACGAAACAAGAGCACTTTCACTGTCACTGGATACGGTCCACTGCGCGGTTGCAACGCAAAAAAATCGGTCAAGTGTGAGTTGGATTCGCGTGGATAGGGTTCCGTATTATCTGCGTTCTTTCTTCGCGGATATTTTCCGTTTTCTCCGGAAATGTAAAGACTCCAGATTTTTGTTTAGACCTTTCTGTAAACTATTAGTGAGGCGTAGTCATAAAAGTACAAATCGAGTAGATAAACTCTTCTGCGCTTACCGTCTAACCACTCTTCTTCTAGTTAGTTGGTGTACATTTGGTAAATTTCAGTCCAGTTTCAGTCAGCGAGGTTCCCGCGCGCCAGCCTTCACCCCCGCAAAATTGCCTTTGACAAATTCCATAGTGACGATCGATAAGTGACATATATGACTCTATTAAAGGCGAACGCTGCTGTCAAATTTATTTATTCGAAGGACGTAGCAGTTTTAGAGTTATAAGTGGGATTGTTCGATTATTGTATATTTTCTTTAATATCCTTTATGCTACGCATTTAAAAAAAATATATTTTTCATAATATGTCCTTTCATTTGATGTATCACATGCATGATGCACTAGACAAAGTTTTATTTGGTCTAGTAGATTTTAAAAAAATAGGCTGTGACAGACGGACATACAGCTTGTCTGTATGACTGATCATATAAGGATTGGGTTATTTTTTTCTTGAATGATAAAAAACATAAAGTAGGTAATTATGCAAATGATACACATTTTTATGTGAAAGAATTTATGTACTTACCAGGAATAATTTAACTATATAAGTTGATTATTACAGAAAACAATTGATTTATTTTGGCTATTGAATTTTCGTGAACCTGTCCCAAAACTTCAGTATTAGCAGGTATAAGTGAGATTGTATTTTGATGCTTCTCCGTGAGTACGCTCAGGAAATTAAATGGATAGTCTGAAATTTCATTTCATAAAACTTTTTAACAAGAAATTGAACTTAAGAAAAAAGAAACAGAAAAGCGAAAAATATACATTTTCAGTTTAAGAGTTGGCGCCAATCAAACAATTAACGAAGATCATAAAATTATCAAACCGCACATCCCGTTGCCATCTTTAATTAATTTCGTTTTTTATTGTTTAGCACCGACTCAAAACTGGTTACTTATATTAGTTTAGGAGTCAAGTTATAAAGACTATTAAGGTTTGTTTTTCACTATTGGGTTGCTTTTTGCGTCGGTTTAATGTTTTGTTAAGGGGGTAGGCTTTTCATACAAAAAAGAGAGTTTGGTCCGTGTCTAATCCACGCTGTATTTCTATTCCAATATTTACAGAAAAAATATTATGTAAGAGAAGAAATACTGTACAGGGGAAATGCAGGGCGGTATGTTTTTGTTTTTTTTTTTTCTTTTGATATCTGGTTTAGTTGTTTTAGGATAAATTCCTGAAAAACATGATTTCCATCGGTTCTTTGTTTTTGAAAATAATGAGCCGTAAATTCGATATTAATGTGAATTTAAAAAAAAAAACAAAACCTACCACCCTAGGGACATCCTTTCTGAATGACCGTGCAAATTTTGGTTCCAATTCATACACATTTCAGGGGTGAAAACAGTCACGGCCTGCAAGCTATTTCGACAGGTATTTAAAAAAAAATATATATAGGTATTTTTGGGAATTTTTTCATGTCATGTCTGTCAATCAGGAATAGGTCGGGGTAAACGGATTGAAACGGAGATAGCAATGTCAATTCGAAGCCGTGGATTGAAAGACTATACCCTTAAAAGTGGTTTGATTTCCCTTTTCACTCTCTTTTTTTGTAAGAATATTTCGTCATTCGTTAACTTCAAAGTATACCGTATCCACTAAAAATACAATTACCTTAATTTGACCACTACGTAAGAAGTTGTACTTGGCCATACATAAAAAATAAATAAATTAATACGCCTCGACTCGAGGACCTCCTTTTTTTCATTAATAAAAATCAACTTGGATTTGCTTGCAATAAGACATAATGTGCCTAATCATCTCAAAATTTATTTAATGAAGGTTTGGGACAATTTGATGGAAAAGACATTGTTGTGAAAATTCTATGCAAAATATCTGTGCCGAATTCAACTGTTTGACTCGAAGTAGGTACATACGTTTATTCTGAATGTCCTACGTAGCTGGAGTGATAAATCAAAAAATAAACGCTCCGCCGCGACAGTTGGTTCACTGCCGTGACCAGGATTCGAACCTGGGTTACTACGGCCACAACGTAGGGTCCTAACCACTAGACGATCACGGCTATCGGAGCTGGTGACTGTTTGTCCAAATAACGCGGTATCTTTACGAAACGAGAGCGCTTTCACTTTCAGCGGTCGCGGTCCATTGACTGTCACAAGAAGTAAACGAAATAGTAGATGTTACGCGCAGCATGAGATAGTGTTTTTATCTCTATTAGAGGAAATATTGCTTCGACCTCTACCCGTTGTCTAATTCTAAGCATTAAATTATAACTTGGCCAATTGAACTCGTGAAAAAAACTTTAAGCTTCAAAAAGTTTGAAAAGTTTGAGTCGTAATGTGCGTAAAGTCGAGATTTTATTTTAGAGTTAAGGAGTTAAGCTAAGAAACAAGAAGAAGCAAAAAACAGAGACGGCAGGTTTAAAATTCAAATTTAAAATTATTAGGATCCTTTCATGTTATTACTGCATTTATTAGAGTACCTAAGTCTTGTACGCATGAAGTAAATTATAAAATTGTGAAATAAATTAATTGGCTAACCAAATATGGATAATTAAATATGAACGCATGTGACACGAGGTCAGTGGTATACAACGATTAGGAAAAAACATAGAGTAAATAAATTTAACAGCAGCGTTCGGTTCAAAAAACCATAGATACTTTCGATATTTTTATGAACGTTTACATTTTAAGCTTAAAAATATTATTTGAAACCAGTTATTTTTTGGAATGTATTCTTCCAGACAACTGACTCGTTACAAGTATATTGGAGGTTATTATTACACATAATTTATTTATTTCATTTATTTAGAATTTTAGATATATATCAAAATGGCGGAGTGAGTGAACGAACTAATGAGCTTAATTTTTTTTAATGTTCAGTTATAATTACGGCCAGTTTCAAATGTACAATAATTATTTAAACTAGTAGTCTTTAAATTAGTGGTATTTAAACTAGTATGTAAACTTTTTTGAAACCACTAATAATAAATAGGCGAAAATGAGTCAATTAATTATTTTTTTTATTATGTTGAGGGCCTGGATTGTAGTCCGTTTAGCCGCTATTTCGTTTCTTCTTCGAATTTACTGCGTTTGACAGTATTTGTAACGCATGTTAGGTATATGTCGATTTTAGCTTTTGACACTTCTTTTCCATATAAACTTTAGGTACCTATGTCAAAATCTCTCACTCTTCCGTACGCGTAATAACGCTTTAAAAGGGATACACAATTTTCTTTTTACGTATTAAAATATAGATAATCAAATTAAGTAATTTGATTCTCTGTTAAAGTAACAGATTTATCTAAAATATGAATATGCAGTTTAGTTTCCTCAAAAATCGAGCTCATGAATCCTTTGAACACTTTTCGCTATTTCTCATAGTTTAGGATTTGGCCATACAGTCCCATCTCAAAAACTCAACCTGTGTATAGATTTTAGCTTTCTGCACTCTTACTACACATAAACTGTAATTATGCCGAATATCACACTCCTCTGTGCGCGTAGTATGTTTTGAAAGGTCTAAAGCTTTTTCTTCACATATTTAAGTAGTATATAGATATTTGAGCACTGACAGACAAATAAAATACTGTCCCAAAACTATATCATTTTACAGTCCAAACAGATCTTATCTTTAATTTTTTTTTCAAGAACTTCAAGTTGTCTATTAAAACAATTTTTACAAGTTTTTCTTTGTCTCAACTTTTGCGGCTGGATTTTAAACCAGACCTCAACCGGTTGAACTGAAATTTGAAACACGTGTGTAATTTTAAAAGCTTAAGGCGTCAAACGTCGTATTTAATAAATACAAAATTGAAACTTTCTATTTGAAATAAGGCCTTTTTTATTATAACCTAGTATGAAGCAATAAGAAATGTAGAATTTAGTCTCTTTTTCATGAAACAGTAAGGGTCAATCTGATAAATTTCTGCTATTCGCTAACTACCAAATAAAATAACAAAAGGGTACGCAATTTTATTATTTTAAATAATTGTGATAATGAGACCGTCCTTTACAATTTTATTAAAAGTACGCGGAGGTCATTTTGACTTCTACTTATCATTTGTGTGAACTGAGCGGTGGCATTTATAATAAATAGTCCATTGTTATGTAAGTACGGTAAGCTGCATATTATACTTAATCGTGTTGTTTATAGGCACAGGGCGAAGCCAAGTACTTATAACAAACCGATGACTATAATAGCCAGCTTACTGAGTACGAACATCATACGACGTTTTTCAATACATTTGCGATAAAAATTAATACACTTTAAATGTATTAATAGCAGAAGCTAAAGGCGCGAGAAGTTTGCTTTTCGCGGTTTACGCATGAGTTACAAACAGATTGCTCGTTTGTGATTGGTGTAAAGTAAGAAAGCCTTGTATTATAAAATACAATACTACGGTATAAGTTTCGATGTCATAAAGACAGTATTAATAGCAAATGTATTGAAAATTACAATACGATACAATAGAACAATACTTGGAACATCCCACACAGCGCCATCTAGTCCCAAACTAAACAAAGCTCGTATTATGGGTATCAGACAACTAATATACATACAAGAATGTTCTTTATAATATATACATATGTAGATATTTTACACCCAGACACGGAACAAATAGACATGTTCATGCACACAAATATTTGTCCCGAGCGGGAATTGAACCCGCGACCCTCGGCTCCGCAGTTAGGGTCTCTAACCACTCAGTCAATCGGTCAGTCTATAAAATTGAATTTATGATTCGTGTTCTCTTCTAATTAATTAAGTAAAGACTTATGGCATTCTGCTGTGGGGACACGCCGCCAATGTAAATACAATTTTCGTGTTGCAGGAGCGAGCTGTTCGAGCAATTTATAAACTAAGACCAAAAGTATCACCTAGAGACAAATTTAAGGAATTGTATTAATTGAAAAAAAAATTGTGATCGGCATAATGTTAATACAAGAAACAAAGATAAACTTTGTATAACCATGTCAGCCGCCTCAATAAAAACACAACATCTTTTAAAAGACAATGAATACGCTTTTACAGTAAGATTCCAGTTGATATTCAAGATCTACCCCTTAGCAAGTTTAAAACTACAATAAAACGAAAGCTTTATGTGAAAGCTTATTATAAAGTATCAGACTACTTAGATGACAAAAATGCATGTGTGTAAGCCGCTCGCCTATCGGTTTGTTTCAATAATATTAATCTCTAAGCTCCTATTATTAAAAAAATGTTAATAATTTTGTTAAAAGAAACCGTCCCTTAGTTTTTTAGGTATTCCTCTGAGGGTTACCAGCACTTTTTGAATGCGTCTTTGTGGTGAAGTTTTTTCACAAAGTAATAAATGCAATCTTGTGACGTATTTCAAGAGTATGGTGCAAAGATATTTACTTTGACAAAATATGCTGTACCAAAATAGATATGATAAAAATCGCATTCATGCTAAGTCTGCTCTAGCAATCCCAAAGATGTTTGATCCTCCATGATTGATGTGTCCTTCTTCGATGCGATTACCTACACAACGGATTTATGAAATTGAGACCTTCGATACCTTTTTTTTTTTGCGCGCGATAATGCGCATCATGGAAATAAATATTTAAATTTTTGGTGAAGTAACCTACTCGTAATAAACCCATATAGGTATAAAAATTTCATAATAAATTCTACTGGCAGTAAAACGAACATAAAGTTTTTATTGTTCAATATTGCTAGAATTTTATACCAGTTGATTGTTTTTTTATTTTTAGTTTGTGCCAAATTTTAAACACCCATTTAACGAATGTCTACAAAAATAATAAATGTGTTAGGATAATCTAAAATACTATTATGTCGACGACCGCTTAGCCTAGTGGGCAGCGACCCTGCCTGCGAAGCTGGAGGTCCCGGGTTCAAATCCCAGGTCGGGTCAGTATTTGTATGATGAATATTAATACTGGCACCGGGTCTTGGTTGTTATATGTATGTGGTGTCTTCGCTTGGCACCCAAAATACAAGCTGATGCTTAGTTTGGGACTTAGGCGTTGTTGTGATTGTGTGTGTTATTATTATTATTATTAATTACGGAAAATTCCGTACCTACTTGTTCTACACGAGTATCGTTTATATACAACTAGGGAGAGTCAAATACGAAGAGATTTTTATTCTGGATCAAAATTAACTGAAAGCGGATCCGCTAATACACCTTATAAAAGTTTGAAAATCCGCATTATTTATAAACGCAATTTATAAGGGATGCGAATATGATCATAAAAACAATTTTTTATTATCGAATGATTCATACGATAATATAAAATTGTTGTTACGAGCACATGCTGACTCATCGTCGTCATCGGATCGTCACGTCAGCATAATATCTCGGGAAAGAAACAGGTGCGAGTGTAGGGTGAGACCTATAACCCGCGCGTCTTCTTGTCGGGGACACGACCCTGACGGTCGGTTGGTAAAGTCCCTCAAAGCAGTGTCACCATCCTCTGCTGAAGACGAGTGGCGAGAGCACGGGACGAGCCGAGGCGTGCCACCGGCAGTGGAGCAGCAGTAGGCAGCACGATGACGCGCGACTGTGGCTCCGTAATTTGCTTTTGTTTTCTTACTAACGACGATTTCGCTCAAGTGCGATTTATAAGTATAATGTTGTTTAGATTTAAATATATTTTACAATTAGCGAACGCCTGCCACAGGGTTCGTATGAATTTCATAACTTCAATAAATATTCAAGTTTATACAGGCATCCTAAATATTTCTGAATCGCTGCCTGTGAATTTGGTCTATATTTTCGAAAAAAAAAATATAAAAACTATTTGTTAGAAAATTTGGTCCAAGCCCGTTGTCTTATTTTCAGTATTGCAATAATAAGACATTTTAGACAAGCAATATTGTCTAAAATGTCTTATTTTCAATTTATGCAACTTTACGGGTAACGAAAAAAATAATTTTTAATAAAACTAAGCCCAAGATATAATTTAACGCTTTTTGTTTGTAAGGGCGTGTATGCATATATGAAATATGAGTTTAAAAAAAATAATGAATGGAATTAGGTTTCGGTCGGTCAAAGAAATACAAGACTTTTTTCTCAGACACCACAGGAATAAATAATACCGACCAGAAGGAAACATTTCTAATGGTTACGAGAAATATTACCTATAGGGTTGTCACTTGTCAAAAAAATACTCGTGTGAGTGAAACTGACACTCTTAGGCATAGAAGTAGCAATAATATAGGTAGACACTAAAACAAGCACTACGTTTACGCCTGTTGTTTGGCAACGTAATAGCCCAAAGCGCAACGAACCTGTCTCAAATTTATAAGGCCCCATAGGGCCATGGTTCGAATCCGGGCGTGTACCAATGAGTTTTTCTGACTTAAGTACATAACTATCACTGACTCCGTGTCTCGAAGAGCACGTTAAGCAGTCGGTCCCAAACGCTGTCAATAGATGGCGGTCGTTACAATCCCCAACCCGCAGTGGAGCAGCGTGGTGGATTTAAGCTCCAACCCACCCTCCTCACCCTGGTGGAGGCCTAAGCCCCTGCGGTGGGGTAAAAATGGGCTGATGAAGTGAAGTGAAGATGAAGTTTGGCAACAGTGTTTTTGTTAGAGGTTCGGTACAATATCAATTTTAATAAGGAAAATGTATCGCTAACGGTGTCGATAACTCTGACACTCTCTTTCCTCTTCACGTGACTTACTGTTCCTGTACGTGTTTATCCCCCCTACACTTCACCTCATACCTTCCCCTGCAGTTGCGGCATACCGCGTTGTAATAGTTCAGTTGAATAGCTGTCGTTTAAGTATTTCTAATTCTACGCTGTAAGGCGTTTGTCGTCGCTGTAAATGGATTCTAATCAGTAATGGTTTGTGCAGTGGTGTTGTCGGATCATTCGCACATGAGAATGTATGTGTATGGTAAGGCCTGGCACACACTACGTTTTTTTATGGCAAGGAAAAAAAACGTATTGTGGTTTTACAATAAAAAAGCGCCTGGCGTATATTCTTGCCTTTGCGTCAAAATAAAACGCACGCTCTCGTTATAGTTTATAGGTTACATTTTCGACACTTTTTGTCCACGTCGGAAAAAAACGTAGTGTGGCCTAGGGCAGTCTATTCTATGGACAGACCTAAAAATGGTTATTTTTATAAAGTATTATTTTATCATGGATAAATTATCGACAGATCGTTACATATATAAAATTTTTGCTCGTCGCGTTGGTGCATGTATCGTGAGGCGTGGTAAGTTTTTTAAATAGTTTCTAAAACTCTGTCGCCATAAACGGATACAGGGAGCTAATTGAAAGGTCATTGACTGTTTTTACATTTGCCCATGAAACACACTTTACGCGGTATCATTTAGTCCTGCGGTAAGAGGTTTTGTATATATAAGCACTTTGGAATTGAATTGTTGTATTAGTATAGATAATGTCAAAAAACCCAACTAAAACAGAATATTCTGAAAAAAAAATACAGAATATAAGACCTCACGCATAGTTTACAGGAAAACCTAAAAAAAAATTCATTCGGGAAACGGATATTCGTGAAAAGAAAATGAGCATAAATTATGTTGTTTAATTTCAGCGAGGACTAATAAGTGTTTACTGTAGTAGCCTACTTGGCACTTACTCGACTGGCCGATTGGCCGAGTGGTTAGACTAACTGCAGAGCCAAGAGTCGCAGGTTCGATTCCCCCCCGGGACAAATATTTGTGTGTATGTACATGGTCTATTTGTTCCGTGTCTGGGTGTAAAATATGTACATACGCATATATTATTAAAAAAAGGATATTACAACGGTAGTCTACTTGGTACCTACTCGACTGACCACTTGGCCGAGTGGTTAGACTAACTGCAGAGCCAAGAGACGCTGGTTCGATTACCGCCCGACAAAAATATTTGTGTGCATGAACATGTGTATTTGTTCCGTGTCTGGGTGTAAAATATCTACATACGTATATATTATTAAAAAAAGATATTTAAGTATGTATATCAGTTGTCTGGTACCAATAATACAAGCTTTTCTTTGTTTGGGGCTAGATGGCGCTGTGTGAGACGTACCAGGTATTATTATTATTATTTATACGAAGGAGTTGTGTTCAAATTTAAGCCTAAACATAGAACACATTTGCTGATATATAGTACAGATCCTTTTGCATTAGACTGCTGTTTAGCTGATTATATATCAAATAGGCCGACTTTAAAAAGAATTGGCCACCGCTGCTATAATATGTACTGTGGCGGCTGGCCCCAGGGCGGCAAACTTGGCAAGGAATGATTGATGCGGGTCACGGGAACAGAACTGAGCATGCATGAATCTTATCGAAATTTTCAAGTTACAAATGTTCGAGCAGGATTTATGAAACACAGAAATGTAGTATACTAGCGACTCGCCCCAGCTTTGCATGGGTAGTAGAGCATATAAAGCCGTAGTCTTTTTTCTGTCGTAGGTAGCTGCCCCGGTGAACATTCTTCTGCCTTAGAGGCAATAAATAAGTAGATTTTGGGTTTTATTAATTTAAATTTTTTATTACGATAGTAAATATAACAAAATAAAAAATCAAGTATTTTAATGATTCTTTATTGGCCATGTATTTTGGTGCATGGGTTGCGCTCTTCAGTGAAACACTTTGTGAATAGGCATTTTTCGTTTTATTATCAGGCGCAAGAACAAATAACGCAGATGGTCTTCCGATCTGTAAACATGCCACATATAATTGACCATGGGAAAAATTTGGATTTTCTAGATTCAGACCACAAACTTTCAAGGATTGGCCCTGTGATTTCTTAATGGTCATGGCGAATGCAAGACGGATAGGTAATTGAGGTCGTTTAAACTCAAACGGCATATTGGTTGGAATAATCGGGATCCCTGGAATAAGAACTTCCTCACCTTCAAATTTTCCTTTGAGTATCGTCGTGTAAATCACATTGTTCATCAATTTACTTACCACCAAACGCGTTCTGTTGCTCAGTTTTGGTTGCTTTATGTTTCGAAGCATGATTACTACGGAGCCAGCCTTTAGTCGTAAATTGTGCTGTGGTAAGCCAGGCCAGACATCCAAAGAATTTAAAAATTCACTTGGGTAGTTTATACCATTTTTAACAAATGAACGGCTAGACTGATGTTTTGACTGATAAATTTTACGTTTTTCTGTCTGTTGCGTTTTGTTATACCACGTTTTATGTCACGTCCCACGGGAACGGGATAAAAAGTATTCTATGTCGGTTTGCTGGTTCTAAGCAACCTCTACACCAATTTTCAGCCAAATCGGTCCAGCCGTTCTTGACTTATAAATAGTGTAACTAACACGACTTATATGGGTAGAAGAAGAGATAAGAGAAGACAAAGAAGGTAGAAGATAGAAGACAGAAGACAGCAGACAGAAGACAGAAGACATAAGACAGAAGACAGAAGACAGAAGACAGAAGACAGAAGACAGAAGACAGAAGACAGAAGACAGAAGACAGAAGACAGAAGACAGAAGACAGAAGACAGAAGATAGAAGATAGAAGAAGATAGATAAATAGGGTAGAAGAAAAATAGAAGAAAGATAGCAAAGAAAAGATAGAAAGAAGAAGATATAAAGGAAAAGATAGAAAGAAGAAGATATAAAAGAAAAGATAGTAAGAAGAAGGTAGATAGATAGATAGAGGAAGATAGAACACAGATAGAGGATAATAATAATAACGTATACATCACAAATACGTCTAGGCCCCAGACTAAGCATTAGCTTGTGTTTTTGGGTATCAAGCGAAGACACCAAATACATATAACAACCAAGACCCGGTACCAGTATCAATATTCATCATATAAATATTGACCCGACCTGGGATTCGAACCCGGGACCTCCAGTTTCGTAGGCAGGGCCGCTACCCACTAGGCTAAGCGGTCGTCGCTTTACACTTTATGAATCTCATCATTTGCCATTTTGTAATTTTTTCAGAGGTTGCTAAGCATTCGTCCGTTTAAATGTCGTTCTCGAGGTGCCTGCAACCGTCGGTACGTATTAGAACGTTCAGAGTTCAAAATTTATTGATTTCTACGATAATCCCATGTAATTTATTAATCCATTATAGCTCAAGCCATTCCTCGCTAAAACGTGCACATGAATATTATTATTGAGATCTTTTGTTTACTTCTGACTGAAATGTAATCACGTTGTTGAGTTTCGATATACCTATCAGTTATTCAGAAATAAACAGAATTATTGGAAACGTGTTACGAATATTTTGAATATAGGTTAAAGTTGAGCGATAGCGCTGATTTCTATATTGAAACCTGCCTAGAAGTAATTAATTATACAATATTATATTTATTTTATTATCTTAAAATAAAATAAGTTTTTCTTACGGGAATAATTTTAATTTTGGCTTAAATAAACTCGCTCACATATACACGTATAACTAAAACAAAAATTTAAAAACTTTAAAAACAAACATGTTAAAAAGAATTTTTTTAAATTTTACGACTTTTTTATAATACACTTTACATTATAAGATTGTAAAGTAAATATAACAACTTGTAGTCCCTTAGTTTTGGTCAAATAAAAATTGTATGGAAGTTATAGATTTTTTTTTTATTTATTAGGAAAACCATCAGTTCACAACCTTATGTTAAATCATAGCAAGTAACTAATTACAGGTTTTCACAGATATAGTTTTATTTTGATATACAGATTTTCCTAGTTATCAACATTGTTCTGTATTCTATTCATCTGTAAGTATATTGACATTAAGACCTTTATTTTAAAAAATCCTCAATTTCCTTCTTTGTTATTCAAATAAGGTAGACAAAGGACTGGAAATAATCTATAGGTTACAAAATTCTTGCTTGGCCCCATTATGAGATCGCCAACTATTGAAAGGTGATACCTGACTTTATACACCGTGTCCAGCTGAATGTAGTCCAAACTTAAAAAACGCGTACAGTTTAACGAAATATAAAAAGTTTCAGATAAGCAAGCGGCGCAAACTAGCGGATACCGAGACTAAAACGGACAACGCAAATGCTTCCACCCTACTGTTCAGATATTTAATACTATTCGGAGACAACTAGTCTGCCGTCAACGTCTAATTTAAAGATGATTACACAATAGAAATTCTACTAGCATCTCAATTCAAAGAAAACTGTTAACCTTATCAAGTAGTGTTTTCTCGATTACACGATTCGCAAGATAGTTTCGTCACGTTTTATTAAATTTGGAAATAAAACTGATTAAATAAAAATGTAGGTAATACTTTTTTTTGTATTTGTAATAAAACTTCTTTTTTATTTTATTTTTTCTAATGTCACCTTTGAATGGTATTATGACCAGCCAGTTACAAACAGTACAACAAACAATTTACGAGAAGACTTTCTCACCAACCCATAATGCAGATAATCCTAATGTAAGGGACCTTGGCTAACTCTATTAAAAATTGTAACGCGTTCTTTGTACTTGTCAATAATAATAATTTTTTTAGTAATACAATGCATCTTAGAAGTTTTTAAGTTGGGAACACAGCGATTTTCTTTACAATGTACATAAATGAAACCCTTGATACCTACATTTGCTCAAGTTACGTAAATACGCGTAATTGTGGTAGATTTTTGTTAGGCATCCGAATTTGTCACGCGCAGCCCGGACAGAGCCCGCGGGACATTTCGCATTACTTATTCATACAGCAAATGAGACGTGACTTGAAAAGTATTTTTTAATATCTTTCAAATGTACATCAAATGCCTAAAAAAATTATCTACTAATACTTTCGTATTATATTCTCACCAACCCGCACTGGAAAAGCGTGGTGGATGAAGCTCCAAGCCCCCTCACACTGAACGGAGACCTAAGCCCCTGCAGTTGGACATAATGGGCCGGTAGAATGAAAAAGAATATACGCGCATTGAACTGAAATTTAAACTAAGTTTCCGCTCAATAGAGTTCATCATCATCATCATCATCAGCCCATTTTACCCCACTGCAGGGACTTAAGCCTCCCCAAAGGCTTTTGTCGTGATAGCCCAGAGCGTAACGAACCTGTCTCAAATTTATAAGGCCATAGGGCCATGGTTCGAATCCGGGCGTGTACCAATGAGTTCTTCTGACTTAAGTACATTAACTATCACTGACTCCGTGCCTCGGAGAGCACGTTAAGCAGTCGGTCCCGGATGCTGTCAATAGATGGCGGTCGTTACAATCCCCAACCCGCAGTGGAGTAGCTTGGTGGATTTAAGCTCCAGTAGAGTTCACATACTTAAAAATATTTTTTTATTTAATAAAAAACATGTAGGTACAGTTACATTTTGTTAGATAATGAATGAATGGGCATATGTTTGTACACGTACATATGACATAGCTTGTTTTTTGTATAGTTCCAATCAAACTTTATGGCGGATCGGAATACAACGCTATAAGTATGCTTGCGCAGATTCAGTCATATGCCCCTCGCTCCACTGCGTCCCGCTACACCTAAAACTGGTTACTGCGACGCTACTTGTGCCTATATTCACATCCGCCATAAGGTTTGATTGGAACTGTACGCTATTGTAAGAGAAGTCGGTGTGCGTATGAAGGTGAATTACGTAAACCATAGAATTTTGAAAGAAACACATTCGATCGGGTTTTCCGATCTCATTTCGATTATTATTCGTCGATTTTCCCATTTGAAATTTTGAAGCTACACTGAAAAAAGCGTTTTTTAAATATTATTATGATTCACTATCAAGAAGAGCATCATCATAAAATATGGAGAATACGAATGAATGGAATGGAAATGGGAAAAAGAACACGTCAGCATAATCACGTTATAATAACAGAAGAAACCATAAAAAACGTTGCATTCCTCGCATTTTATGGTGTTCTCATCATCCACTGCTTTTATAATAATAATAATAATAACGTATGCATCACAACAACGTCTAGGCTCCAAACTAAGCATTAGCTTGTGTTTTGGGTACCAAGCGAAGACACCACATACATATAACAACCAAGACCCGGTACAAATATCAATATTCATCACATAAATACTGACCCGACCTGGGATTCGAACTTGGGACCTCCAGCTTCGTAGGCAGGGTCGCTACCCACTAGTCTAAGCGGTTGTCTTAGATATATGATAATGAATTATCATTATATTTAAAAAAAAAAAAACACTTTTCGGACTGTATTTAAAATTAATCGTTTTTAAATTACAAACGAAAGCTCTCAAACTGTACAGACAAGCAAGCAAACAAACAACTCATTTTCATACGTCAAAGTGATATCAGCTATTCCGGTTGTCGAAGCTCGACTTAGCAATTAAGGCATTCAACTAACGCTTGCGTTTCGAACAGTTCAATCTATCCGTTCGTATTGTTTCGACGTTGCGTCTTCAATACAATGGAGAGGATGGATTATTAATTTTCACGCTGAACTGGGGTCCGATTCTAATAACCGAAGACTATAATATATATATATATAACATTTTAGAACTGTCACACTAAAGCGAGCTTTTTAAGTGCGTTGCCATCTATGCTACGGGAGGATAATAATAATAATATCTGGGACATCTCACACAGCGCCATCTAGTCTCAAAGTAAACATGTATTATGCTTGTATTATGGGGTACTAGGCAAATGATATATATATACTTAAATATTTTTTTTTGTAATATATACATATATAGAAACTTTTACATCCAGACACGGAACAAATGGACAGGTTCATGCACACAAATGTTTGTCACGGGCAGGAATCGAACCCGCTACCCTCGGCTTCGCAGTTAGGGTCTCTACACGGCCAGCCGGTCCGTCAAATGATGATGAATATTATTAAGAAAACTAAATGCCTCTACAACCCAAAAAAATGGGACATTCAATACGAGTCAGTTGACTCATAGGTTAGTGTTGCGAGGACCAGTTGCACATGGCAGAAAGGAATGATGAAGGTAAGCCTTCCTGTGTAACGGTAAAGTGTAATTAATCTATATATATACCATACCACCAGCTCATTATGTCCCACTGCAGTGGATTAATGTTGAGGGGCTAATTTTAAGGTTTTATTTATATCAGATTAAAAGGCGGAATCCTTATAAGATCACTCTGTGTTTGCCTGTCCGTCTGTCACAGCTTAGTCTAAGCTGTTCTGTAAATGTAGCAAATTAAATTTTTTTGTCCATTTTTTTGTCCAGTAGGACAAAAAAATTTAATTTGCTACATTTACAGAATTAGGTGGCCCAATATGATTTTATCGCGTAAATAAACGAATTTTGATTTTGCGGGGTAAAATAAAAATTAAATAAGAATTTCCATCAACTGCATCATATGAGATAGAAAATGAAAGGGCTCGTTGTGAAATAAATAAGTATTTAATTTTTTTCATAATCTTATAATGCATAGTTTAAAAAATATCTGAAAGAGTCCGGTTAAAATTTTTAACTAAAATTAAACACTTGGCTGACTGTTCTATTAACAACCATATTATATAAAATGGATAAAATATAAACAGAAAATTTAGGACAGTATGTTAAATTAACAATGAAACAAACAACCATCTGCCAAGTAGAACAAACGACTGCCACTTTTTAGAAACAGCCGCAGAAACTACTTTTAGGCTTTCTATAACTTACAAGTGCAAGAAGAGCCTGAAAATTACCATAAACTATAGAGCTCTTTCATTGTGTTGTGTGTATTCACGTTACTGCGAGTGTGTGCAGTACTAGGCCAGATTATGAGAGACACAACTTGGTATGTCTGATATCAGTGTAAGTGTAAGGTATGACTAAAAATTCAACCTGTACTCAACTAAAAACTTAAATTGTTAGGTTCCATTAAATATAGTTTCTAGAAAAATAGCCATCATATTTTCGTAAATTCGCACGCACTAATTTTAACTTTAGAGAAAGCAACATTTTGACCCTTGTCAGCACATATATGAAAATATAATTTATGTACATAAAAACTTAAATGCTTTCTCTAGGGTGGGTGATAGCCACAACTTAAATACAAGCCATAAGCATATGTTATCGATTCCCAGGTTCAGACTCTCAAAGGTTAATAATTCTTTCATGGGAAATTGTATTCGTTTTTATAATAAAATCCCTAAAGAAATGTTGGACTTAAATTCAAATCAATTTACAAAGCAAGTTAAAGTCCAACTCGTGAAAAAAGCTTACTATTGTATTAGCGAGTATTTAAATGACAAGTACGCATGGACGTCATTGTAATAGTTGTAAGCATATTTAAAAAAAAAAAACTAAGAAAAGCATATATTTAATTAAAATAAACAGGGAGGAGTTTCTTGCCAGTTCTTCTCCTTCCAGTTTTGAAACCGGTACCTAATCACCTAATCAATTCATTTGACGTTCAATAAGTGTGTGTAAACATCTTATATTGAATAAAAACTTTTTGATTTTGATTCTAATCATTAAAAATCTAAGTTTGTAATTCTACTAGCCGCACTTCTAGCAGAACTGCAAACTTAGCATTTGGCATTATAGTTAGTATTTAGCATAGTTAATAAATCTGACAGCAGCATTTGGTTTTAATAGCTTCATAAAAGTCACGCCAATTTGCGGGGTAGAAGACCGGCGCGCGGGGATTTTGCGGGGTAGAGACTGGCGCGCAGGGACCTCACGCACTGAAACTCGAACTGAAGCTCGCAATCTAGCACCAACTAGCTATAGTATGAGTGGTTAGACGGTTAACGCAGAAGAGGGCTTCTAGTCCATTCCCACTTTTATAGTATTCAGGAACAAAATAATGAAAAAAATAAAATCATAAACTTTTATTTTATATATATTAAAGCCCTACATAAATTTCCTATTTTAGTTATTTATATCGTAAACCTTTAATTACAAAACATTATAAAAACAATGCAGTCGGGGAGCTCGTCGCTGATTTAATTTACTGTTTAGTCAAGGAGTTCATCGCTGAACAGTTATATTTAGAACACGTTATAGTTACAAAAGAAGAAAAGTAGAACTGCCCACAAAAAGAAATATCATCCCATCGAAATTCCTGTAAGGAATTTGTCATTTTTTTTTCATTCGTATAACATGAAATTATGATTGACTGACCAATAATACGCTCTTATATTTGTATAAAATACCTCAGGTTTTAACAACATTGCTTCTATTTTAATTTGTATCCAATAATAAAGGCACCGCGTCAAACGCACTCAAAATAAGCTACCAAAAATTTAGCTTTTAGAATGTCGTCACCATTTTGTTGACGGGCTGCTAGACTATAATTAATTACTGAACACGCGTCTAACACTGCAAACAAAAGCCATATGCGCTAAAACTTTTTCGCGGATCATCGAGTAAATGTAAAACTCGTTAAAATTAAGTAAATTTACTAAAAACTTATAAATATATTAATCGTTTGGTACGGCTAATATGGGTATAGGTCGCAATAACATATTACTTACAAGCTAGTATAAGCTATTAAGTGTTATAGGGGTTGAACGTTCCAAATGATTGATGGCGCTTCGGCTTAAACCCTCGTTCTTCTGCTGAATATGCAATACGAACAATTTGTTTTTGGCAGCAGCATCAGATTCGGTTTTTATTTTTTGCAAGCACACAAAACTCAAATGAAGCTTAAAAAGTTTTTTGTTAGCTATGATTCCGAAGAACCAATCGGTTACTTTTTCTTGTATCGCTACCAATTCATACCTTCCGCTGTCGAGACGATGGATCCCTGGTGCAAGGATGCCAGAGTATTTGCTCACGATTTGGGTGTCGCGCTGCGTCTGTTGGCAGGTGATCCTTTGAGCAACGAATACCTTGTTCAGAGGATCTGTGTCGCAATACAGCGTAGCAACGCGGCAAGTATCCTTGGCATCTTGAACCTGTCGTCTCTTTAAAATTTTCTTATTTATCGTTATTTAGGTAGTATTTTCAATTTAAAGGCATTTTTTGTTTTTTTTTTTTATTAATTTTTTAACTTAGAATTTACTTGTAATGTGTTATATGTTACATAATAAACTCTCAAGATATTTTCTTGTACAGTTTCTAATTATTTAACTTATGCCGATCAAATAGGCGGCATGTTAAAGAATGGCAAAATAAGTATTATGGACCATAATAAGCGTAGATCTGTAATCTTTGGTTACCATTCTGGGAAACAAATTATAATACAATATAAGCTTATATTCGTGTAACACAATCAGGCCTGTTAACTAGCTAAGGAGTGTTAAATAATCGTGTCTGGGTGCATTTATATTCATAAACACAAATATTTGTTCCGGGCGGAAATCGAAGCGCAAACTTTAATAGATTATGTATGCATGTTATTATTTAAACGTTACCACAATAATTTCGCGTGAAAGTACGATATTTATTAAGTCATAGTCACTGTTATTCATTGTCATAACTAGCTTTCCGCCCGCGGCTTCGCCCGCGTGGACTATGTACATAAAATTGAGGGTTTTAAAATTTTCCAAATTTATTAAATATCTAGTAGGCTTTGATTATCTGTACTAATATTATAAAGAGGAAAAATTTGATTTTCTGTTTGTTCGTTACGAATAAACTCAAAAACTAATTAACTTAAAAAAAAAATATATAGAAAGCTACATTATCAGTGAGTAACATAGATTATTATATCATTTTCAAATCAGTTTTCCGCCCGCGGCTTCGCTCGCTTGGACTATACAGTTATACCGGGACCGCTATAATTTTTTCCATATATACAGTCTATAAGCTGAAGACAAAGAGCAACATAGGTTACTTTTTATTCCGTAAAAAGGGGTCCCGGTACAACTGTGTAGTCCACGCGAGCGAAACCGCGGGCGGAGAGCTAATTTAAAATAAAATCGTAACTTACTTCATTTCTGTTCGCAGCGGTATAAAAATTCCTGGAGGTATGGAGATGCGTTTGTTTTTATTGCCTTTTGTAATAATCCAGTATTTATCTATGTATGTTATTTTTAATGTATTTGTGTGTTTGTATAAAATAATTGAAATTGAAAAGTATTGCATCGTCTGTCTGCATGACATCGAAACTTGAATAGTAAAGTTATATTCTACAGTACTTGGCCTCTTTACTTTACATCGATCACAAACGAACGTTCTGTTTGTGACGCATGCGTAAACCTTGAAAAGCAACCCGCTTGCGCCCTTAGCTCCCTCCATTACTACATTTGAAGAATCTACCTAATTTTAATAGCAAATGCATTGAACAAAGTCGTATGATGCTCGTATTCAGTAAGCTGACTATTATAGTCATCGGTTTATTATAAGCACTCGGCGTCGCCTCGTGCATATTGTAGCGTATGCAGCTGGCCACTTAAAGTATTGGCCATACACATGTATCATGGTTCTAGAATATATTTTAATTCGCGTGCGAGAGGTTTTTTTTCATTACCGTGTTAAATCGCGTGCCCGGCGCCTCCACCAGTGTAGGATCGATTCCTATCGGGAGCATAGATTAATATAATCACTTCACAGACTTTCACGTATATTATTAACGATTATTAAATATAATTACAATATTTCACTACTCGCGTACATCGATTTTCGTCTATTTCTCAACTCCGACTGTCCCTTATTCTATTCATTCTATATTATGTAAATTTACATTTTTCATTTTACATTTCTAGGACCAGGATACATGTGTATGACCAGTACCTTAAGTGGCCAGCTACATACGCTACAATATAAACAACTCTACTATAGTAGGCAGCTTACCTAATTTTTAGGTATTTTAAATAAAGTTTGGACAGGAGGGCTATCTGCAATTCTCAGATCTAAAACCGGCATCGTCTTTCACGCAGACCAAATGCGTGATTTTTGCTAAAAAAAATGTATATACCTACGTTTGAGTTCTAATAGTAATAATATATGTGATAATCATGGAGACAGGGTGGACACAGAGAATCCTATAGACACGCGGGCAAAGCTGTAGGCACTAGCTAGTGTATAATACATAGCTTAAACGCTGAAACGGAGATATCAGTTCCAGGATTTAAAACAAAATACGGACAAAGTTCTTGGAGAACGGAAAACAGACCCTCTAACGTCCAAATTAAACTTTTTAATCACGTTATATTTATTTGTTCAGTTACCAGTGTTAACTAGGATTTAAGGCGGTCCGACTCGTGCTTGCTTTATTTGCAATTTCACAGAAAAGTAGCTTTGGCTTTTGTAGACGTGACAATAATGACTGATCAAGATTATGGCACCCTGGTCCTCATCTAAAAGTATCGTGTAGGAAAGAACGACTTTAGAAAATGAATGAACTATATAAATAATAATCTGGGACAGCCCACACAGCGCCATCTAGTCCCAAAGTAAGCAAGTATTATGCTTGTATTATTGGGTACTAGACAACTGACATACATACTTAAATACTAGTCTGCATCTACGTAAATAAATAATAAATCTAGCTGCGAATACCTATTAATAGCTATGTTTAAGTAAATTTTTGTGTTACTAATTGCTGTAAAATAAAATAATAAATATAATTTTTTTAATAGTATATACATATATAGATATTTATAAATGTATAGAACCCGAGGCCTTCGGTTCCGCAGTTGACGTCTCTAACCACTCGGCCAACCGGTCAGTCAACTGATCTAAAAAAATTGTTTTTGATTCAGGTTGGGTTGAGACTGCAGCGCATTCGCCATGTAATCGGCCTATCAAGTACACAATTTTTATCATTTTTTTTTTCAGATTTCCTGTACTAATTTAAGGGGCTAGGCTTTTCATATAAAAAAAGAGGGTTCGGCCTGTTACTAAACCTCGCTGAATTTCTGTGTCATATTTACAAAAAAAAATATATGTAATAAGGGAAATACTGTGACAGGGCGGTATATTTTTGTTTTTTTGATATCCTGTTTAGTTGTTTTAGAATAAATTCTTGAAAAACATGATTTCCATAGGTTCTTCGGTTTTGAAAATAATGAGCTGTAAATTCGATATTATAGCGAAGTAAAAAAAACGTATCGCCTTAGAAACATCCTTCTATAATGACTCTGCCAATTTCGGTTCCAATTCATACACATTTCAAGGGTGGAAATAGTCACGGCCCGCAAGCTGTTTCGATGGGTATTTTTGGGAATTCACTCTTGTCATCTCTGTCACTAGCAATGCCAATCCGAGGCGGCGGAGGGAAAGACTATTCCCTTAACGCACCGTACCGTGCCATAAAATGTCTCTGTTATAAGTTGATACGTTTAGACGTCTTCTAGCATGCGTTGAAGGAGGCGCGGTCAGTGTGGATATTTTAGTTGGAACCAAATTTTGCAAACGATCCTTTGCTGTTTACCTGTGAAGAAGTAAACCAGCTAATGTATTTAGGCGTATTTAGAATAAGCTTACAATGAGCCACTCATTGTCTGCCAACATTACCTCAGCTATACAATTTATATGAAAATATTGCTTTTGTTCACAGCAAGTTGTTTTAAATATATTTAAATTTCCCGCTGACGGCAGACAGTAAGCGGTTCATTGTCAGCTAATTATGAATATGTCCTTATAATTCTTTTAAATACGTATAACTTGGAATAAGTAACGACAGCGTCAGATTCTGTGGGTAGGTAATATTAATGTGTTATGCTAATCCAGTGCCCGTCCCGAGCGCTAGATAATATTGTGAGGAGCCCCAAAGAAACTTTCATCTACACCGTGCAATCCAGCCGCTTCTAAAAAACCAGCCGAAGTGCGAATCCGACAACACGAAGGGTTCCGTAGCACCGTACAATATTAATAAAGACGGTTCAAATAAGGGGATCAAGTAAACAGCGTAAACAATGATTTCACAACCACCAATCACAAAAAACGTCAAAAAAATACACATTTCTTGTATAGGGACCCCCTTTAATTATTAACTTTATTTTATTTTTATTATCATAGCAGTCATAGTAATATATAACTCTGAAAATTTCAAGTGTCTACTTATTAAGGTTCATACGACACAGCTCTGTGACAAACGGACGGTCTGACGGACGGACAGCGGAGGCTTAGTGACAGGGTTCCCTTTAATAACCTTTGGGTACCAGACCCTAAAAACACATCCAATGCAACGCCCGATGGTAACTTATAACTATAACGTCTACAAGGATATCTATGTGGTACAAAACGTAATGGGCCAGGCTGTTTTAGAGAAACACATTTAATGCTACGCTTATTGGTGGTCTCCAATAGACAACGTAAATCCTAGAATGATGAGAATCATCTAAAAAAAGTTTTATTAAACTTCGTCATGTGGTTTTTATTTATATATATATTTTGATTCTTCAAAAAAGGAGATAAAACGCTTCTTAAGAATTATAGACCGATCTCACTCCTCAGCCACGTGTACAAGCTGTTTTCGAGAGTCGTCACGAATCGCCTCGCCCAAAGATTTGACGAATTTCAGCCCCCTGAGCAGGCCGGGTTTCGAAAAGGCTACAGCACCGTAGACCACATACATACGCTGAGGCAGATTATACAGAAAACAGAAGAGTATAATCAACCTCTGTGCCTAGCCTTTGTGGACTACGAGAAAGCCTTCGACTCCGTCGAGACTTGGGCTGTTCTGGAATCCTTGCAGCGATGCCGAATTGACTGTCGTTACATTGAGATGTTGAGGTGTCTATACGAAGCCGCGACAATAACTGTCCAAGTCCAGGGCCAGCGAACGGAACCAATCCAATTGCGAAGAGGAGTACGACAGGGGGATGTCATATCCCCGAAACTGTTCACCAACGCTTTGGAAGATGTTTTCAAGACGCTGGACTGGAAATATCGTGGCATTAATGTCAACGGCGAATACATCTCTCACCTCCGTTTTGCTGACGACATAGTCATCATGGCAGAGTCGCTGGAGGAGCTCAGCGGAATGGTTAACGGCCTCAATGTCGCCTCTCGGCGGGTGGGGCTCGGGATGAACTTGGACAAGACGAAAGTAATGTATAACGAACATATTCTCCCGAGACCGGTAACCGTAGAGGGTGCGACTCTAGAAGTTGTGCAAGACTATGTCTATTTAGGACAGATTGTCCAGTTAGGCAAACACAACTTCAACAAAGAGGCCGACCGAAGAATTCAGCTGGGCTGGGCTGCTTTCGGGAAGCTTCGTCATCTGTTCTCGTCGCCACTTCCACAATGTCTGAAGACCAAGGTCTTCAACCAATGCGTCCTACCTACAATGACGTACGGTGCCGAAACGTGGACTCTCACGGCAGGACTGATCCATAAATTCAAAGTCGCTCAGCGTGCTATGGAGCGGGCTATGCTCGGTGTTTCTTTGATGGATAAAATCAGAAACACTGAAATCCGTCAAAGAACTAAAGTTGTCGACATAGCCGAAGCGATCAGCAGGCTGAAGTGGCAATGGGCCGGTCATATTTGCCGTAGAACTGATAACCGATGGGGTAGACGAGTTCTCGAATGGAGGCCACGTACCGGAAAGCGAAGCGTTGGACGCCCCCCGACCAGGTGGACAGATGACCTGAAGCGCCATACCGGGGGTAGTTGGATGCGAAAGGCGGAGGACCGTGTGTGGTGGCGAGCCTTGGGAGAGGCCTATATCCTGCAGTGGAGAGACACGGGCTGATGATGATGTGGTTTTTAAGTTATATCGCCACAAACACACACGCACATACGAATTAATTTTATATCGTACAATAGATTACTATTCACCTCTCTTCTTGAACAAGCGACGCATGATATGGTGGAAGTTAGAGAGACGGTACCGGGCGTGTACCAATGAGTTTTTCTGACTTAAGTACATTAACTATCACTGACTCGGAGAGCACGTTAAGCAGTCGGTCCGGGACGCTGTCAATAGATGGCGGTCGTTACAATACCCAACCCGCAGTGGAGTAGCATGGTGGATTTAAGCTCCAAACCCCCTCCTCATCCTGGGGGAGGCCTACGCCCCTGCAGTGGGGTAAAATGGGCTGATGATGAGAGAGACGGTTCCGACATTTATTTTTTGCGTATTTAATTTTTGAATATGAGCCCTGGCAGTCATATGTCGAACGAAAAGGCTCAAAAACAAAAAACACTGTTTTTTATTAAGAAATCTTTTCGAATAATAAATCAACTTGGCAATTAAAAAGTTAAATTAGTATATATTACGAGAAACACAATAAACGCACGACGACGTAGCTCGTATATCATCGTTTGTGATGTGAGACAATTCATTTCTCTGTCCCTTGTCGTGTATTCAACTCGTTAAAACTTTCTATACCAGCGATATTCGAACTTACATTACATGGTACAAAAAAGATGTATAAAGTCAAAGTCAAACAAAGATATTGTTTTGGCAACAGATAACAATTAGTATGATTTTTGATATAGCCGGGTTTTCACCAATTCACTAATATTCACCTCTCTTCTTGAACAAGCGACGCATGATATGGTGGAAGTTAGAGAGACGGTACCGGGCGTGTACCAATGAGTTTTTCTGACTTAAGTACATTAACTATCACTGACTCGGAGAGCACGTTAAGCAGTCGGTCCGGGACGCTGTCAATAGATGGCGGTCGTTACAATACCCAACCCGCAGTGGAGTAGCATGGTGGATTTAAGCTCCAAACCCCCTCCTCATCCTGGGGGAGGCCTACGCCCCTGCAGTGGGGTAAAATGGGCTGATGATGAGAGAGACGGTTCCGACATTTATTTTTTGCGTATTTAATTTTTGAATATGAGCCCTGGCAGTCATATGTCGAACGAAAAGGCTCAAAAACAAAAAACACTGTTTTTTATAGTGGTCATATCATTTGGAACCATTTTCTAGAATTCTATATATTCTTTGCCGACTCTTTTCTTAAAGAAGAAAACTTTGAACGTAAACGAGTAGTTTACCTTTATAATAATAGTCTAAAGTAATAACTAACTTAGGGCCGCAACATTACACGTGAAGGGCCGCGGGTTGGAGACCAATGTTTTATACAATATAAATACCGTGATATTAAAAATCTATCTGTCCACACCAGCCGTCATACAGTTAAATCCGATATGAGCATACGCACCATTTTAGTATGATTGTAAACTATTAAATAAACTAGAAGTGCGCGTCAGACCACAAACGAGAAAAATTCTATGTTTTTACCCATCGATAGGGTAAATTATAGGGTTTAACAATCTTAAATAAAAATCATTCTTAAGTCAAACAAAAGTATAAAATCTAATATTACCTAAATATAATAAATACATGATTAATAAATTTAATCTATATCGAAATTAGATTTTAAACACAATTTTTACCAAAAAGATTTGATCCATATGATTAACCTGATCCATTAGTATCATAAACATTAAAAAAATTACGTCGGTTCTATTGTAAGGTCGGACAAGTGACTTTTCAAAATTCCATGATTGCAAAGCTTTTTATCTTTAGTAATATAACAAAGTTTCCTTCAACCAAAATTTGCTAACTTTAACAATTTCCGTACTTTCCCTGCAGAGCCCATTCGTTTGATGCGACGCCAACGCCAAAAATCACCTAAGTTTGTACTAATATCAAATAATACCAGTTAGTTCCTCGAATGTGAAAGTGTATCCAAAAAGCTTTTCACAGGTGTCTAGACTACGCGCACGCGTCAAAAACTCCGTACTTATTTGCTCCGTTATAAGATTAAGTTCCTTTTACTAGAAGAGTGTTGTCTACAGATAAGGCTCTATAAAACCTCCTTTTTAGGCCAATGGATTTATCTAAATTCGATGTGCTACGAAAACCTGACAAGTTGGAGTCCGAAAATATATATTTAAGATTAACTGTATATATATATAATCTATTAGAAATATATAAATTGAAACCAGGACATAAAAAACGCCATACTAAACATTAATATTGTGCTTTTAATTTGCTAGACGTATTATATACGTTAAGAATAATCGACTTCAGTGAGAATACTAGAAACAAACTTTATTTCATACTTTATGTATATGAGTTTGTGTGTGTTTGTGTGTATGTACGTTTCAGTTACATGAGTTCAAAGATGCCACTTCAGTATTTTCCTCATCAGATTATTAAAATTTTGTTGCAGTATCTGGTGAGAAGTTTGGGATATACTAATATTTTTACGGGCTATAGGTCCGAATATTTGGGATGCACAAAAACACTCGTAGTTCACACTTGACTTTCCAAGAAACTGACTGACCCACGGCAAAGTGGCGGGTTTATATATGCGCCAAAATTCCCACCACGTAGCATCTCGAAAATTCTGCCACCGAACATACGGTATCTAAATTTCTAATTATAATTTGCCGTGGGAATATTTGTTTGGGTGCCGACGGACGCCACCTTTGAGTTAGCTCGGTTCAATCTTAATAAATAAAATTTTCGGGCGCGCAATCACTTTGACTCGCACCGCCTCTAAAATAGAATTTTCGGTTTTTATTTCTTTTTATCTCAATTTTCTAGTTATTTCTGTACTCGGTTGATGTGTTTATAATACCGCGTAATCATTTGAGTATACGTACAATCTATAACACACCGCCGTCCTTCTGCGCATAGACATCATAATATTATATAAAATTTATATCCAAACTACACAAGTGCGATTTCTATTGGTATATTGGGTGGGCATACTGTCCCTGGACACACTGGAAAGGCCCTGGATCAATATAAACAGATTCGTTTCAGCGTCTGTATCAACATAAAGCGTCCTTTACTTTCGAAGTAAAGTGAAGCAGACAGACTTGTTATGTGTTTCTTTGTAGATATTTTGGTTCTGCACAGTATAAATATCTATTCGGACAACTTTTCTGACAAACAACGTGAATATCTTACTTTTGGCAACAAAAAAAGGACACAGTTTCTTGTTTTGTCAGTGGGTCATTTTTCTTAATTTTTCCGGCTGTGGCTTTACTTGTCTACACGAGACGCCCGATTTGTCTGATATGGTGCGCGTAATACAAAATTACTGGGTATATAAATTATGTGAACAAATACGAGTTTTTCACTGCCCGTACGGTTACAGTGAAACTTTACGGCGAATCCGAAAGTAAGCACAAGTCGCGTCGCAATAACCAGTTTTAGGTGTAGCGGGACGCAGTGGAGCGAGGGTTATATGACTGTACCTGCGCAGGCCCGCTCAAAGCGTTGTATCCAGATGCGCCATAAAGTTTGACGCGAACTGTACCTCGAGAATTAAAATGTAAGGAATGTGCACTTACTCCTTATTACCTATCTACATATTTCCGCTCAAAGTATTAAAACATGGTTTACTGTACATGGAAGGCGAACGAAAAAGGCCTCTTTGTATATAATAATATTATACGGGACATATCACAGGGCGCCATCTAGTCCCAAAGCAAGCAAGTATTATGCTTGTATTTTAGGGTACTAGACATAGACAACTGATATCCATACAAAATTATTATTATTATTTATAATATATAGATACTTTTACACCCCGATATATATAAATGTCCTAAACAGATATCAACTTTACATCTTGTACGTTTAAGTTTTGACGATATCTACAGTAATAATTTTTCCTCACCTGAAAACACTAATTAATAAATAAACTCAATCATAATTTACCGTCTACATAACGTGAAATTGGTTTTTCTATTGTAGGATATTGTATGCATGTAGGTACACGATAAATGACAATTATTATGTGAAAGTATACCTATTTATTTATTTTTCAGGTTTTGTTTCCGTAGTGATCTAATTAACGGGGAACAAAAACTTCGATTAATAACACTGTCGTCGTTGCCAACGCCGGAAAACACATATATCTTCTCGATATCTGCTTTGGCCTACAACAAAGCAGTAGAAGAACTGTCCCGGATTAAAGGAAACATTTTTCCTCACGCCCAAAACAATGGAAATCGGACACCGATCGGTGCCATATAATAGGCAACGAATCATACGTAATAAAATGAAATAGCGTCACGACCTACCAGTTTAACAAAACGTGATCTTGTCGGAAAATTGAGTCTTTTGATATATTTGGATTTTTTGTTGATTTCTTGAAATTATTAATGTATATTTTTTTTTAAACTCTAACAGTTATTTTATATAATGTTTCATTAATATATACAAAAAACCTATGAAAAAAAGACATGACAACGTACCTAAGACATGACAATCATTAGTAGTTGAGAACTTCTAGATATTTAGGAAATTTATCTTAATTACTTAAGGCAAATTTTCATACAAAGGCGAAGAAAACTCTCGATTCGCTGTCAAGTTTTCGAGGAAAATCTGAAACTAAAATTTTTGTACTATAAAAGTAGAATCGTGTGGAGTTAATAAATCAATTAAAATTCTAATAAGAAGATAAAAAAGTAGTTTGGCTGGAATCAACACTACGCCAACGGATGGAATATTAAAACAAGAAAGAAAACTGATAGTAGTGGCTAAGGGAGCCGGAAAATGTGTTGCTATGATATGGCATGGTAAAAAGGGCCAATTGTAAATTCCATAAAAATAAGTATAAATTGATAAGTCCGGACAATAGTTGATTTTTTTGGATTGCGTTCTTCTTAGTACTATTTGCTTTGCATTGTGTGGTCCTTATAGTGCCGGCCTGTCGCCAATGTCACAATCAGTATAGCTATCATATGTATAAGACAAGAAGTAGAATAAAAAGTTAAGTATACAAAACCTGCGTGCTCATTGCATTCGTCTTTTCTTCAAGGAAGTAAAATTAGAGTTTTTCATAGCTTTCGCTATACTGACAAGATAAAATAGAAAATAAAAATTTAATTTTCAGTATTATATATAATAATTTCAATTATCATTCATATATTTATAATTTTAATTGAAATCTCCGAAATTAAGTAAGTTACATTAATTGTTACAGTTTTACTAGGTTTAACAGCGTACACTAAATTGAAAGAGCTCAAACCGAAAATCTTTATAAAACGCTGATATAACTTCGACGGCTCTATTCCAAATTAAAAAAAAAGAAATTAGAGAAAAGATGATAAACATAATTGATTGGCATCTGAAAGGCATAGGGACAACACAAATCATAAAAGATATAAGATTATTCTATCTCTCAAAAACCTTTTTTATTGCAATAAAAGATTACTAGGGAACTCTTTCTTTGGGAAGGGATAATATTTCCCTACAAACAGTACGTTTTAATAAAACAAAATCTTGCTGAAGGAAGTTCTGAATCGATACCACGTAAGATTTCACGACAGCGCAATTGGAACAAGGAAGTGACCCTGTTAACTTAGCAAACGACCGAAGAGTGCTGAAACTGAACATTCGTGTGAACGTTAGAAGATAATGTTTGAAAGGACATTTTGAAGGAGAATAAACATTGAATTGATATTTTAAACATAGTGTTCGTAGGTAACACGAAAGGTACTCATGTGATTTAAATATATTGTGGTACCTACGCTTAAAACTATAATACAGTATAAATTATCAATAATTTTATATCCTTACTAAAATTATAAACCAGAAAGTTTGAATATTTGAATGTTTGTTACTCTTTCACGCAAAAACTACTTAATGGATTTTATTGAAACTTTACAATAATATAGCTTATACATTAGAATAACACATTAGCTATAATATACTAACTAAAGATACTAACTTTCCGCCCGTGGCTCCGCTCGCGTGTACTATACAGTTGTACTGGGACCGCTATAATTTTTTGCATAGATATAGTTTATAAGCTGGAGAGTTCCATAGGCTACTTATATCCCGGGAATAAAGGTCCCGGTACAAATGTGTAGTCCACGCGAGCGGAGCCGCGGGCGGCAATCTAGTATAAAATATTATTTTTTAATGTTTGCTTTTGTACATGGGCAAAGATTTGACGTCAGCTCGAGATGTTTTGATGTGTTTCCTCAGGTTCTCGTCTAAAACCAAATAGGTTTATGTAATAGAAGCGTACATCAAAAAAAAAAGGATTGCTTGCAGGTTAGTGTCCAACGGTTCGGTTCATTTTTTAAATAGATGGTACAGAATTTAGATGTGAGACACCACCAATGTAACCTATTTCCATTAGTTTTACGGAAGCTTTTACGTATTCATTACTTTAATTAGAAATAAGATTGGTAGTAAGTCTGTAAAATAAAACGTATTTAAAAATCGATATATTAGAACAATTTAACTCAAATTAATTTTACACTTTTTAAACAAATTAATTCACATTCACATCACAAATACCACAAAAATATTGGAAAGCACCGTAACGCTTGAATCATCCGATATATATGGCGCACTTCACAAAAAAAAACGTCAGATTTGTAGCCGTCGAGTTCAATCGTTACTATTTGTTGGCCTGCTTTGCATGTATTTACTAAGTTCGACGAATTATTTATTAATTTATTTTAACTGAAAATAACAAAATTTACACACACTATTTATTATTTGTTTAAAAGTAATAAGACTAAAAGAAAATAAAAAAAGAAGTTAAACGATAATAGTTTTAAATTTGATTTTCTGATTTTCTATGCAATATAATAAATGCAATTTAATATTAAAGGTTTATAAAATCTCAAAAAAAGTTGTGAAATTAATTAATTTATTACTATACTTTAACACAGATGGCGGTATCTTACTAGTTATTTACAACAGATTTTATGTCACTTTCTAACTAAAATTATAAGCTTTCGAAACTTTGACATGTATTATTTTGGAAAAAAACCTATTTTTTTGAAATAAAAACATTCGAAAGCGACTGTGTACTATATAAAAATGGCGCCACATTTATAAGTTTTAATATACCTATGATATCTCAAAAACACCGCTTTCTTAAAAATTTCATATTCTCATAGAGTAAATTAATTTGACAACAGCGTTTGGTTTTAATAGAGTCATAAATGTCAGTTCACAGTATCGAAGAGACATTTCGCATTTTCGGGGGTTTGAAACCGGTGTGCGGGGATTTCTCGGAGGTGAAGAGCGCCGCACGGGGACCTTGCGCACTGAAACTCGGACTTAAACTCCCCATCATACACCGGCTAGCTAGAATACTCGTATGAGTGGTTAGACGGTAAACGCAGAAGAGGGCTTCTAGTCAATTCGTACTTTTATGCATATTCATCTTACTTACTTTCAAAAAAGACGAGCTTTTCATTTATATATGTTTCAGTTTAAGGCAACTTATAGTCACGTAGTATTACCATGGGTTAATAGCATATGGCATATATTCTTCATCACCTCATTTTCTTTAGCCCATTTTCACCGCACTGCAGGGGCTTGGGCCTCCCCCAGGGAGAGAAGGGGGGGGGGGTCGAAGTTTAAATCCACCACGCTGCTCCACTACAGGTTGGGGATTGTAACAACCGCCATCTATTGATAGCGCCCGGGACCGACTGCTTAACGTGCTCTCCGAGGCAAAGAGTCAGTGATAGTTATGTACTCGGAAAAACTCGCAGGTACACGCCGGGATTCGAACCATGGCCGTATGGCCTTATAAATTTGAGACAGGTTCGTTGCGCTTTGGGCTATCACGACGTATATTATGCACACATTATTATATTGTACATAAAAGTATTTCTCTATTACGTTTCCGAGAAGTGTCTTTATATCAGACGTGCAGCGTCTTGTCTCAAAAGATTCGCCGACTTTTGAAGGCATCGCGACTTTTTCAAAGGTGGTGCCTGGCGCCTTGAAATATTCTAACAATAATTATTGCAATTCGAATTTCGAAAATCGAATGTTCGATGAAGGACATTTCGAGATGCTGTAGGGTAAAAATTTTGACGCCTACCTATATAAGGAGGCCGGCGCTGCGCCGTGAGGCAGTCAGGTTCTTGGAAAATCAAGAGCAAACAACTGCGAGTGCGATATAAGGTGATAACAGTTTGCAATTTTGTTTCGTAATAAAGTATCTAAAAGTACGATTTAAATCGTTGTTTTCGTGCATCCAACAATACCTGGACTATAGCCCGTAACAACACATTCCTAACGTGTAGTCATATTTTGTGAGAAATTTACTACTGCTCTCCGAGGCAAAGAGTCAGTGATAGTTATGTACTCGGAAAAACTCGCAGCTACACGCCGGGATTCGAACCATGGCCGTATGGCCTTATAAATTTGAGACAGGTTCGTTGCGCTTTGGGCTATCACGACGTATATTATGCACACATTATTATATTGTACATAAAAGTATTTCTCTATTACGTTTCCGAGAAGTGTCTTTATATCAGACGTGCAGCGTCTTGTCTCAAAAGATTCGCCGACGCTTTTAAAAGTTTCCAGTTCGCTATTGAGTTTCCACGTGCATGTATGTACTTTCTTTTATTTTACTCCGCACTTACATATGAACTTAGATGAGCTGAAGCAACTCAGTTTGACTAGAGCTTCTTGCTACGGAAGACTTATATACGCTGGACATTTATTGAACAATATAGATACCGATGATAGAATATCGCTCAACAAATAATTAGGTTAAAGGCGATGATATTTAGTTAGGATGACGCACCTTTTTATATTGCACGAGACGTTCGAAAATTGATCTCCAAACACATACATACTTATATTATCGTAAACGTGATCTATACTTATTACTTATTTACTTATTTTACTTATAATATTATAAAGCTGAAGAGTTTGTTTGTTTGAACGGGCAAATCTCAGGAACTACTAGTTCGAATTGAGAAATTCTTTTTGTGTTAGATAGTCCATTTATCGAGGAAGGCTATTAGGTATTATTACATCACGCTACGACCAATAGGAGCGGAGCATCAATTAAAAATTTTGCAAAAACGGGAAAAATTATTCCTTTTGAGAGTTTTCGTTACGCGCGCTGCGTGAATAATTAATGTTAAGCAAAAATTATGTATTACGGAATTGTTTCCATTTAAAAGTTCTAACCAAAAGTCCGCGACAGCATATGTGTATCTTTTAAGGTAACCTTTTTTATGGCAATCAAATTTGTTGCTAGACGCGCCAGAGAATTTATTTGTTTGGATGATGACGATGATACCATAGTGTAATCATACTTTATGGTTGGAATAGCGACCTACCCCGGCTTCGAACGGGTGCAATCTACTATTGCGTGGAACGGGAAGAGGAACGTTTCCGTGGCCCACCTGGGCGAAGCCGGGTATGACCGCTATATATTATAAAATTGAGTGTGAAATATGATACGGAACATATGATATAGTAAAAGATAGCTATTTGTAAAGAATTATACTTGGAATACGTTTAGTCAACATAGATAAAGAGAAAGGCTTATAGGCGATTAAATAAACTTATCTAAATTAGGTGAACTTCAGCTCCTCACTTTTTGCGCACCAGAGCGACATCTACCTCTCTTAATACAAATAATATAATTGGTTAAAAGTAAACATATTTTTTCATCACGTATTCGGGAAAACTAGTACTTTACCGCATAGCTTTAAGGGCGGAAGTTCACTAATTACCCACTATGGCATATTAGGCTATTAGGGCGGCAGTTAACTTCCCTAGATGCACATTATAAGGTAGTGAGAAATCAGTAAGTTCCCAGCGTGATTTAAGTGCTCCAAACGTACCAAAAACAAATAAAGTATTGAGTATAAATGTTTGTACAGACGAAAAGCCAAGCACAGCAAAATTTAAAATGTATGATTAATAATAAAATAAGCGAATTAATATGACTTGTCCATCAGCTCTTTTTATGCCCCATTGCATCGGCTTAGGACTTCCCTTTAGGACTTTAGGAGGCGGGCTTGGAGTCTAAATCCACCATGCTGCTCCAATGCGGGTTAGCGGATTGTAACGACCGCCATCCATTAACGACAACCGGGACCGACTGCTTAACGTGCTCTCCTAGGCACAGAGTCAGTGAAAGTTAATGTACTTAAGTCAGAAAAAACTCATTGGTGCACGCTGGGGTTCGAACCACGACTACAAGGCCTTATAATAGATTTGAAACAGGTTCGTTGCCGCTCGGTTTATCACGATACTTATAACTTATATATATCTTCATTGTTAGACATCTAGAACTTATTTTGTTAAGAGCACGTAAATTGGAAGCAAAAAACCCTCCAACGAAATCCACTAGTTACTGAGTGTGACACTAGAATTAAGATGAGAGGTTCTTCGCTTCTGGCGCAGAGTCGAGTGCCTAGGGAAACTTATCTAGTCATGCCGTGAAGTTTAAATTGTATATGTGGTAATACGAGGTCAATTAAAAATGTGTTAAGTAGATACTTCGGTGAAGAAAGTGATTTTAAAAATTTCAGTGCTCTTTTGCAAGCAGTGCAGATGTTGAGGATTTTTTTAAATATTATTATATTTCCAGTTTTCGACAGTAAATCCTTATAGTTTTTCCATTTCTCTCTGTCTGTTCGTATGTCATAGTAATTTTCTAGCAAGATATTAATGCTGTAAAAGTGTTTGACATGATTATGCATACGTATAACCGATGCATATGTATTTATTAAAACAAAACCTTGAAAAAAATATCTTTTGTGATTTTAGCCATAAGTGCAAAGTATAATAGTGAAATTTTTTCGGAGTACAGTATACATGAATAACTATTGAAAAATCATTATTAGGTTCTCTTTTTTTTTTTAAATTGGTTCCGTTAACGAGGTATTAAGGCAAAAGTTACTTTTCAAATGCGTTGCTATAAAATTCCATACCTAATTACTTTGATACTCACTTGAGTATTAACACTAAAAATCATATCTTTCACAATAACCAGCGATTGAACTCTCTAAATCCTTTTCACTCGGAATATTTTTACATAAATCTTTCATTCATTTGCGGTTTTTTTCATTCCTATATTCACAAAACAGGGCACGCACAAAGAACGAATCGATCTTCTCGTATCTCAAAATATGGCCAAGTAACGTCGATGATTAATGACGAAGGAAAGTGTCGATTTTCTTTACAGAATGGTGGACGAGATATGAAAGTTCAGAGATAACTCAAAATATAAGATGTTATGATTTAATACGAGAAGAATCAAGTGCGTTTCGGAAGTACGCGAGAATGTGATTCCGTAGTTACTTTATACATCGGCCGTCGAGAGTTTGCTTTCCTGACAGGTAGTAATCGGTATAGTAATCGGAAGTTTGATGTGAATTTGTACCGTCGGACGATTGCCGTTTTCAAATATTTTTGTCGTTTACATGCACGAATGACACAAAATTAAATTAAATTTTTTATTAATATGTCGACTGGCAAGGAACATGATGTTATAGCTATAAATCTCATGTGTCGGGAACGCAAACTCTCGACGGCCGAAGTACAGGAAATAATATTTGTTGTTGTGACATTTAAACAATGATTTTCTAAGTAATATTATCTTTCTAAAAAAATCTCCTAGAAATCGATATTCCTTTTCCTGCTAGCGTTCCTACCCTTCTTTCCTACTCCTCTAAATCCGTCCGAAATATATTTTCCATGTTCATATTCCAAAATAAAATTATAAATATTTTTGTATAAGAAGTTTATTGATTATTAAATAATGAAAACAAAAGTATTGTATTTACAAATTAAAAAATACTATGTAAATTATGATAAATGACAAAATTTTAAAAAAATCCACTGATCTTGCAGTCCCCGCAACCATCGCTTTCATTGAAAATGAACCTACCCAAACCCGATTTTCACAGATTATTTTATTTTATTGCCACGAAAACGTGGCATTGCCACAAAAACGTGGCACTATTCTTTTCAACTCTTTAAAGTCAGAAATAAATCAACGAAAAAATTCTCTGCTACCCGTGCGAAGCCGGGGCGGGTCACTAGTTCAACATATTTGAAACATTTAGGTTTTAAACTGCAGCCTCTGATATCCTTAAACGTTCTGAACTCGATAATTAAGCATTCGAACGAATACAGGCCGAAAGGCGATGACCGTAATGTTAACAAGTTCCCGAACGTCCATAAAATCTAACATGTGATGTCACATTTCTTGTTCGATTTCCAACCGATTTCCAAAATTTTGGTCTCAAACTGTAGCTACCGACGCCTTCTAACCTTTGGTAAAACACTTTGAAGCGATCCGACGAATACCCTCTGAAATATAGTAACTTATATCCACAAATACAAGCGATCGACCAAAAAATCTCATCTTTCGGAAATAATTTCTCTTACAATTACCAACCGATTTCCAAAACCTTGGTCTCAAATCGTAACTACGTTAATGGCCAAGATACTATTTTTTTTTATTTTCGATATCGGTTCCCGTTCTTGAAATATTTTGGATTTAGTAAAAAAAAATTCCGAAAAAATCCCGATTTTTTTACATTTTCCAATTTTTTTCAAAAACTACTTAACCGATTTCCACAATTTTGATGTCATACAATGCACAACTAAATTCTTAATCTTTTAAAACTTTAAAATCTTGGCTAGATTTCATACCCTTGAAGTTATGGCGAAAAATGCGTCTCCCGTGAAATGGATATGATAGTCATTACCAATGACAAAACGATGGGTTCAGGGTACCAAGGATGCTTGCCGCGTTGCCGCGCTGTATTGCGACACTGATCCTCTGAACAAAGTATTCCTTGCTCAAAGGATCCCATGTCAACAGACACAGCGCGACAACCAAATCGTGGATAAGTGATTTGGTATCCTTGGACCAGGGACCTATCGTCTCGACAGCAAAAAAGATGAAATGGTAGCGATTTAAAAGTTCCATGTGCTTGGCTGTTTTGCATAATGTATCATTGTTATTTATTATTTATTCGTTTTGAAAATATGAATTTATTTTATTTTGTAATATTTTCTGATTAATTAACTGAATCAGTTTTTTGTTGTTCACCTATACTGTTTTGTTGCTTTATTTCTTGTTACGCCGAACGGGTTTTTTTTATTCATAAATTGAACGCGACATCCCGGCACCAAACACTAATCATGAAACTGCACAAAGAAGTTTAATATACATAATAATCTGTAAAAGTATCAAAGCTATGAACGCGACTCTAGCGAAATTTATATAGGCGGAAAACGCCATTAACTAAGAAGCAGAAGAAGTACTGTCATGACATTGGGTTCTCTACACAGTGAAACGCATGGCAAGGTGTTTCTACGCTTATTTCGCTGTTCGACGTTGACGTACACTCATACAATCCATACATAATTCTTACCACTGACAACTCATTTACTTTTCTATGTTTTACCTTTCGTTTGGTTATCTTTACTCCACTCACTAAAATATGACACTCCAGTTGTGAAATGCATTTTGTCAATTGAAAGATTGTAACGTTCCTGATCCAGGAAACTCATATTAAGTCGTTGATAAGAGCCGGCCACTTTTAGCACCACTCCATAACAATGCCCTTTATTAGACCAGAGAAACTTGAAAATGAGGGAATTGAATCTCGCGATTGTAAGAATACGACTGTGGGTTCTCCTATGAAATTAAGTTACTCGTCTCATCGGATACTGCTGGCTGCCATGCCATCATGACAGGTACCGTCATCGCCCAACGAATAAATCATTAATGAATAATTAATCCGTATATGACTAATTATAATTCGTAATTCATATTAATTAAATAATATAATAATCCGTAAGTCATAAATAAGTGTTAGGCTCGAGAAAGCGGTGTGATGCTTATATAAAAGGACACGCCCAGCCTCAGATTTCGCACTTAATTTCATGTGGATACGTCTAAATTCATAGAAACAATTAAACAGCCTTCATGTTTGACCGCGGAACTCTAAAAACGCGTAATGCAGGATACACATGAAAATGGTTAAGAGCATTTCCAGGTATTCTCAGGCGACGTGGAACATCACAATGCAGAAAAATAATCTATCGTCAAAGTATGTACCTACATGTTCTTCTTCTGTCCTTGAATCGAATTTCGCTTTTCAACGTGATAGTCCTTTGAATAACTCGAGTAAAGGTGAAGCTGGAATAAAAAAGGTTTTTACGGAAAAAACAAGGTGCCTTTCAGATAATGTCGCCACAAAAGGATTTTCGTGTTGCTCAGATCAATTTGTCATTATATTATCGTACTCTCTCGTCCTTAATCATTTCTTTATAATTTAGAGAATGAAGACTCCAAACTTCTTTGAGCATAAAAAATATTGATTTTGTTTGGCGTCGTTAGGAGGTAAATACACTAAAAGTCCTTGGACTGCTTAGGAGGTGTGTGGGGTGCGGAGGGGCAACGACAATGTTTTTTTTAATTTTTTGCTTGTATTTCTAAAGCGGTGGTCCTTAGCAAAAAGGTTACTTACACAAAATCGACTCTGACCCTATTCCTATATTTTTGCTATTCAAAAGTTTCTTATATTAGTTACTATTTATTGGATATCGGCTATTATCATAAAACGGATGATTTAGTTTTTTTATATTTTTTATTGTTACTTTTATTTAAATTTTTCATTCTAGCACCACAGGTTTTCGCGTTACAAAAAAAACCTTATACGAATAAAAGGAGTTAAAATGTCATTATTATGTATCATTTTCAATCGATGCAAAAGTTACGAAATATTTGGGAGAACTTAGAATTTTTTAAAAGCTTTACTTGATAATGGATAAATGTAAGATAAATTTAATTACATATACAAGAAAAATCATATACACGACGTTTAATAGTACGAGTGTACATAAGAAGGCAAACTTTTTGTGAAACTTTTCGTAATTTATTAACCGTGACCCAGGGTCTAATCTAAGATACAATTTATCACGCTTTGTTACCTAGGGACTAGACAGGGAACTATTTTCTCTATATAATATTTCAGAGCAGGGTGTAAACAAAGAACTAAATGGTGTAAAAATCCTGTAGTTCACGCAGGCGAAGCAGCGGGCAGCAACAAGTTTTTAATTAAAGCAATTTGTAAAGTTTGTAACTAAAGAACAATAAATTGTAAAGGCCGACAAGTAGAGCCGCAAAGGGCCGATTATTGATCCAAAGACATAGTCGGTGCATTTCTATTATTTAGATATCTTACGTTCAAGCGGCAATCAGCAAATTATTACCTGAAAAAAATTTCAACAATATAAATAACATTATTTATGAGAGAAACATTAAAATATTAACGTATTTTCTTACTAAATGAATACTTTATAAAAAATCTACAAATTTCATCGTTATTCTACAATCATCAAATCGTTCTGAATCCCAGGTCGGGTCAGTATTTATATGATGAATATTGATACTGGTACCGGGTCTTAGTTGTTATATGTTGTGGTGTCTTCGCTTACCTTCGGTACTCAAAACACAAGTTAATGCTTAGTTTGGGGCCTAGACGTTGTTGTGATGTATACGTTATTAAAAAAAAATAGTAACTTAAAATTTAAACACACGAATTGTATACTCAACATATTTTATTACATAAATTGATTCTGAGAAGCTACTATAGGTATATCTTTGAAAGTTGAAGGATTAGATATAGTAGTTTAGTTTAGTTCTATTCAAGCTTTATGGCGAGTGGCGAGATAGGCACAAGTCGCGTCGCAGTAACCAGTTAGTTGTAGGGGGACGCAGTGGACCGAGGGGTATATGACTGTACCTGCGCAAGCACGCTCATAGCGTTGTATTCCGATCCGCCATAAAGTTTGAGGCGAACTATAGTATAGTGGTGTAGTAAAATAGTAGTATATTGGTATTATAGTAGATTCCCCCTCTTACAAGTTTTCGTTGTCGTACCATTTCAAAGATATTTTTAATGTCAAAAGTGTATAAAAAGCAGCCTTTTCATACACCATTTTTTACCTCCGAAAACGATGTTTTTTAGATCTTTTCACAGTCCATGTATTTTTACAAAAACAAATATTTACAAAAGCATCGTCACTGATCTTAGAGATCACTCTGGAGAGCACTTTTTTAAAAAAAAAACATAAATTATATTTACAGGCATCAAAAATCCCCATGCATGCAAAATTTTTAAGTCATATTTTACAAAAAAAAAACACTAATCCAAATTTTGATAAATAGGGTTCTAAGATGAACCTTTGCCTATTCACATATACAACCGCTTTTGAAATAATTCCATAGAAAGTGTTCGAAAAGTTGCCTTTTAAATCACCATTTTTTATCCCGCAAACAATTTTTTCTTTAACGATATTTTTCTGGATTTATGCAACATTAAAAAAAAATTGTAGTAGCTCTTCCCAAGACAATTATTTTGCCATCAAAAAGATCTCTATATATTTTGTTTAATTTTTATTACTATATTTTAGGATCATTTTGTAGTTTACCCGTCCGTCTGTCCGTCTAAGACCTTGTTACTCAAGAATAGAATGAAGTCGAAATTAATATCAAATTACTAAAGTCTATAGTTCCTCGAAGATGTAAAAGTTTGAGCTTCATAGTCAAAGCTATCAAAAGATAGGTACCTACGGCCATTTATGTTACACACTTTGACAATCGCAAACTCACTTATTAAAACTTGTAGGGTCCTTCTGATTAAAAAACCTCATCTCAAGAAAATTGTTACGAACAAGGTCTTACAGCACAAAATGAAGGTAAAATCTGAATATCTTTAAATTGTAGTTATATAACGTAAATAAATAAATAATGGTTTTTTTTAAATTAACTATAACCCTCAGAGCGCGAATATGGTTCGATACTTATCCAGTTTCTTTTTATCGGGTTTATTTTCAGCATAAACAAAATACTTTCATAGAATGGACATACTACAAGAGCACATAAATAACACAAACATGGTCAGCTGGCATTTCTGTATTTTTCGCTGCGAAATAATAATATAATAATAACGTCTATATCACAACAACGTCTTGACCCCAAAGAAAGCATTAGCTTGTGTTTTCGGTACCAAGCGAAGACACCACATACATATAACGACCAAGACCCGGTACCAGTATCAATATTCATAGAAATTCATAGATATAGAAATAAAAATATGTTGAGTGAAAAGCGTGAGCTGATATTTTTGTTATAAAAAAATAATATCATATCTTAAATTATTCTTCACGGAAATAATTTTATTTTATACTAGCGGCCCGTCCCGGCTTCGCACGGGTAGTATTCGTTCATCATGAAAATCACTTTTTTTTATCTCAGTCTTCTCATTCCCGTTCATCCTGTCCCGTATTTCCCATGTTCCCATCGCAAAAATACCAACTTTATTGTTTCCGTTCTTGGCCCTGGTGTCGTTTCGTTTTCGTTTCCATTCTCATCAAGTACAACTTTTTTATTTCAGTCTTAACCCTTTCCCGTTCTTCCCTTTCCCGTTTTCGTTCCCGTAACACAAATATTTATCGTTTCAACAATTTCTGTCAGTCTTAATTAAATAAATTACACTTTTGCGAAATGCAATTATTAAATTACTAAAATGGCTATTAAAAAATAAGGGTTGATCGTAGAAGGGTGAAAATTGAGGATTGCATGTATTTTTGTATGTTGTATCATAAAAAAATAGAAATTAAAAATTTTGTCTAAAAAATAAAAAATAAAATTTAGGGGTGGACTACCCCTAACATTTAGGGGGATGAAAAATAGATGTTGGCCGATTCTCATAGATACCGGATAAACACAAAAAATTTCATCGAAATCGGTCAAGCCGTTTCGGAGGAGTATGGCAACTAAAACTGTGACACGAGAATTTTATATATTAGAAGATTTAGAATCATGTAGCGCAAAAAATGTAGCTCCAATACAGCAATTAGCAACCAAAAATCTTGAAAATAATTCAACACTAAAATTGATATTTTACTAATAATAATATAATTAAAATATCTGTCCTCTCTGCGTATCTAATCTATGCTGCATATCTGCACCTCTTATCGAAGTTATTAAGAAATAAAAATCGAATATACTTTACTGGTTTATATCCTAAGTGAATGTCTGCCGTTGACAGCAATGCCGCTGGTCTTGAAAGAGGTTCCGTTGCTTTGAATTAATTCCCAGTAGGCGATTAATCATGTCTCCCACTTCGATGCTATTGCCCGTGATTTACGATTATTCCGGATTGAAAAGTTATCTGTTGATAAATATCTAAACTGTTAACTGTTTGACGATTGAAAAGTCATTTGTGATGTCGGAAGACTTTTTTGTTTCCTCGACAATTTCGATATATTTACTAGTAACTAAAATTCATATTAAAATGTACTCTCGCCTAAGTTATTTACGGTTGAAATTTATTTTGTCTTTTGATTGCGTTTGTTTTCACGATTACTGTGATGTATACATACATACCACTTACCTTCTTATCTTTGGTATAGGCGTTCTGTTCTTATCTATGGATGTGCCAATTAATGCATTATATTGAATCCTAACTTTCGTAAGTCCACGCTTGTTTCCGAGAGGCATTAGCAAAAATCAATTTTTTTATTTTAGTGATACCCTTTACGTCGTGACAGCCCAGAGCGCAACGAACCTGTCTCAAATTTATATAAAGCCATAGGGCCATGGTTCGAATCCGGACGTGTACCAAAGAGTTTTTCTAACTTAAATACATTAACTATCACTGACTCCGTGCCTCGGAGAGCACGTTAAGCAGTCGGTCCCGGATGCTGTCAATAGATGGCGGTCGTTACAATCCCCAGCCCGCAGTGGAGTAGCGTGGTGGATTTAAGCTCCAAACCCCTCCCCCTAACTCTGTGGGAGGCCTAAGCCCCTGTAGTGGAGTAAAATGGGCTGATGATGATGATGATACCCTTTAGAAACCCGATTCGAATTTGTGAAACTAGATCGTTTGTATTATTCGGTGCATATCGCTACTTCTCCTTCCATTACTATTTCCGTTCTAGAAACTACGGTCGAATACGGACTTTAATTTGATACGATTTTTCTGTGAAACGTTTGAAGCCTCTTAAATATAAAGTGCACTTGACAAGAATAGATTCGATAATTTAGGGTAAAGAGAAAAGAAAAGGTCAAGTATGAAAAATAATTAAATTATTCGCGGCAAAGCTTCCGTGCACATTTTATAAAAGTCGACGTCGAAAATAGTGAATTTATTTGTACAGCGAAATAAACTAATAAAAATTTAGCATGCGTTTTACCGACTGAACGTCACAAAAACCTGACGCTGGCATCCCAACAATATGAAATTTAGATCCTACGTGTATAAGAATTATAAGAATATCTAGCCATAGCGTCCAGTAAAATAAAATTATTAAGTAATAGGTACTTATATTGTAACCGATGTAAACTTATTAAATCATTTTAATACACAAATACGCCCAGATCGTGATAGCCCAGAGCGCAACGAACCTGTTTCAAATTTATAAGGCCCCATAGGGCCATGGTTCGAATCCGGGCGTGTACCAATGAGTTTTTATGACTTAAGTACACAATATCACTGACACCGTGCTTCGGAGGGCACGTTAAGCAGTCGGTCCCGGACGCTGTCAATAAATGGCGGTCGTTACAGTTCCCAACCCGCAGTGGAGCAGCGTGGTGGACTTAAGCTCCAAGCCCCCCTCCTCACCCTGGGGGAGGCCTAAGCCCCTGCAGTGGGGTAAAAATGGGCTAATGATGATGATGATGATGACACAAATACTACCTGCATGCATTTTATTGTTTGTTTATACCTTTAAGTTAAAGAAAGACAGTAACACGTAATCTATAATGTTTCATCACACAGATTAGATGAACGTAACCAATTTGAGCTTGTAAACCATTGTAAACTTATGATTGTAGATTATTGTATATTCTTAAACATAATAATAACTGGGACATCCCACACAGCACCATCTAGTCCCAAAGTAAGCCAATGTTATGCTTGTATTATGGGGTACTAGACAACCGGTATACATACTTAAATAATCATTATAATATATACATATATACTTTTACACTCGGACACGGAACAAATAGACATGTTCATATACACAAATATTTGTCCCTGGTGGGAATCGAACCCGTGACCCTTGGTTCCGCAGTTAGGGTCTCTAACCACTCTGTCAATCGGTCAGACAATATGTATGAATATAATTTGAAAAAATGGAGACAGCTAGAAAAAAATTGTTAAGCCATGAAAAACCTTTTATATATACAGTACGGTATAAGTATTGCGACGTCTATGTACAGAAGCACGTCGATGTGTTATAGAAATTTGAGACGGATTTTTGCGACCACTCAAAGCGGCGCCTGGAAATGTTCTTACGGTGAATTGTGATTAGAAATTTAAATATGAAATATTCGACGACAGAAGTTTCGAAATGCGCGGGGTGGGGATTTCGATGCCTACATAAGGAGCTCAACGCGACGCCAGTCAGTTTTCTTGGAAAGTTAAGTGTGAACTACAAGTGTGATAAAATTGGACATTGTGAATGAACCAGTTTGTAATTTTGTTTCGTAATAAAGAATAAGTACAACTTAATCGGTGTTTGCGTACATCCTACACATCGGAAACTCGGAAACTTATAGCCCGTAAACTTATATAAGCAAACATTTATGATAAATTGGTTTTGAAAAATATTCTCCGATTTAAGTATTGTTTTTTAAGAGACCCGTTTTGAGAGAAGTTTGATTTTTATAGAGTCCTTTGTTTTTAATTTATGTCGTCATCAAAGTTCTTGAAAACAACATTTTTGAACTATATTTATGAATACAGAAATACTTATTGTGAGTAGAGTAAATATATTTGACAGCAACGTTTGGTTTTAATGGAGTCATAACTGTCACTTCACAGTATTGAAAATGCCAAATGCAATTTCGCGGTGGTGAAGAACAGCGCGCGGGGACTTAATTAATAAATTAAAAAAACTTTATTTAAAACGTTTAATTCGAAATGAGCTTAAAAATTGTCATAATTTTTTTTCTGATTTCAACTCAATTACAAGATGAACCGAAATCAGTATGAATTCGAAATCGACTCGAAATTATAAATTTGAAATCAAGTTATACTCAATTATGAATTAAAATTTTGTGTTGATTTCATACTTGAGTCAAGATTTGACGTTTGCGATTTTAAAATCGTGTGATTTTAAAATCACGACTGATCATTAATCAACTGTGAATTCAAATCTTTACTCGAGGTGACATTTGACGTTTATAATTTTAATATCAGGATGATTTTAAACTTGAGTCACGTTTGTGAATTTGGGCCTGAAACTCGCCATGTTGCCCCAGCTAACTAAAGTACCAAATAGACGGTAAGGTAATACTTAACCAAATAGTTAGACGGTAAACGCAGAAGAGGGCTTCTAGTCAAGTCAAAAGGTACGAGATGACTGACTAATTTTTGAAAACCATGACAAAAACCAAGTAAATAAGTATTCAAATTTCCTACCATTAACTTCTTGACAATATTCAAGAAGATCTCGGAAATCACGATGAGCGTTCAAAAGGGTTTATGGACGTATTTCCCTAATTTGGGCATGGATTAAATCCATTAAGTCATCAATTGTGGTCGGGCGTTTGAAATGGACCTTAGTTTTAGTCCAGGTTTTGTCTTATGGTCAGTATTTAAAGCTATTGAAATAATATTAAACACATATTTTAAAAAGTAGAAGTTTTATCACAAGTGTTGAAGTTTTATTTAAAGTAATATCACTTATGACAATTTCAGGCTTTATTTAATTTTTTTAAAACTACACTTTTAAATTTTGTATTTTTTTTTCATTATTTTGTATTTTTTAGTTCCGCGTATTTTTTTTTATAAAACAACTTGCTCTTAAAGAGTTTTCAATATATTTTACTTTAGCCTTTTTTTTTATTTTGTTGCCCAGAGGCTAAGATAGCATATTCATCAAGACAGAGCCTCATACTTAGAAACGGTTACAAATACAAGCGAAAAATCAGGTTCAGTGACTCAAACTTTAAAAAAAAAAGGCTAGCCGTTTTGGAAGAACAGTAATAATAATATAGCATTTTATAAAATTGCTGGTCTCTTTGTTTTATTTTGCGTTAAACGAAGACGATTTTATGTGAAAATGTAAATAATAATAAACTTGGGACATTCTACACAGATCCATTTAGTCCCAAAGTAAGCAAGTATTATGCTTGTATTGTGGGTTCCTAGGGTTACTATTTTTTTTTTTTATAAAAAGTACATATATAAATACTTTTACACCCAGACACGGAACAAATAAACACGTTCATGCACACAAATATTTGTCTCGAGCAGGAATCGAACGCTCTGAAAAGTCGCGGCTCTTGGCTCCGCAGTTAGGGTCTCCAACCACTCGACCAATCGGACGATCATAAATAATAATAATAACAACACACACAATCACAACAACGTCTAGGTCCCAAAATAAGCATTAGCTTGTATTTTGGGTACCAAGCGAAGACACCACATACATATAACAACCAAGACCCGGTGCCAGTATTAATATTCATCATATAAATACTGACTGATAAATGGGTTTGGACTTTTTTTCAATATTAAGTGTTTAAAATTTTGAATGCAATTTTTTTTCATATTTAGTTGACAAAATTATGGTTTTTTTTCATATATAAATTACTTGACTGAACTTTTAAAAGTTTTATTAAAAGTTGCTTGCCGATCGTACGAACGAAGTACAACTGCATTAAATTAATCCCGGATTTCGGTAGCGACTGGACGTTTTTACGACACGGCGGATAACTTTGTTATCAGCTTGCGAATGGGCTCCTTAAATATTGATGCGGACGGAGGGTCGACCACCTTCCGAAAAAGGGACGCTAATTCAAACCAATTTTGATAAAAAAAAATCGTAAAATAAAATTCAAACAGTTTAGGAAAAAGTTCCGTTTCGTATTAATTGTTCGATGGCATTCAAAAGTGACAAACGACACTGCCTTATTTTGTTCGTTTGTTTGTTGTCTGAGATTTGGTGTTTTTGTACCAAATAAACGCTCAGTATTTCCTCACGTTTCGATCGTCGATGTACGAGGCAGAGAAGAACCCTTGCGTAAGTTAATTTTTGTTTATTATCATCATCCAGCCTTTGTCTCTCGACTGCAGGATATAGGCCTCTCCCAAGACTCGCCACCACACACGGTCCTTTCGCATCTAACTACCTCTGGTATGGTGTTTCAGGTCGTCTGTCCACCTAGCCGGTGGGTGTCCAACGCTTCGCTTCCCGGTACGCGGCCTCCACTCGAGAACTCGTCTACCCCATCGGTTATCGGTTCTATGGCTATTATTGTTATGAACACTTTGTAACTGCATAATAACTCTTTTATTTCCCAAAGATTAAAAACATCGTCCTATAAAGTTTTAATGGCTCGTTATTGTAGAACGCTATAATTGGTGTGTTCAACTCCAGGACGGATTCGCATTTAACTTCCTAACGAAGAGTATAATTAAAACTTATTTGATATTCTTTCCCAGAAATAAGGATAATTTTCTGTCCGTAAATCGTTTGTAAACGGAAATCCTCTAAATTTGTCGCTCTCGCATAGAGCCTTCCAAGAAATTTACGATAATTGCACAATTACAATAAAAAAATATTTTTTTTCATATACGGAGCTGCGCCACATGCGTAGATATTAGAGATGCACCGAATGTGGGTTTTGCTGAAGTTCGGCTTCGATCGAATGTTCGGTTCAAACATGTGCCGAAGCCGAAGTTCGGCCGAACTTCGGTTTAAATTGGCGCGCTTTTATTCGATGAACTTGTCGGTTCGTGTTCGTTCCGTCGCTTGCCATGCCACCCGCACGCGTCTCGCCCGTCACCTGTGATCACCCTACCGCTTTTCATTTGATGTTTCGTTATCACAATTTTTAAATGAAAATATTTTTTGTCAATCTCAATTTTTAAATAAAGCGTAGAAATTTATTGTTTTTATTTTTTTTTTACTTTAAAAATACAATACTACATTAGTAAAATGGTAACTAAATAAGTAGAAGTGAGTATTTAAATGTAGTTATGTTGCTAATTGTAGTTGCCGAAGTTTGTCCAACATTCGGTATATCCGGGCAATATCTAACCGAATTCAGCCGGAGACGAAGTTTGGTAAAACCAGCCGAACGAATTTCGGTGCAACTCTAGTAGATATCCATACAGAGTCCAAGCTCTCTAACAACGTACAAATCTTATAATCTAATCCAGTGGGTAGCGACTCTGCCTACAAATCTGGAGGTCCCGGGTTCGAATCGTAGATCGGGTCAGTTTTTATATAATGAATATCGATACTGGTACCGGGTCTTAGTTGTTTGTATGTGGTGTTTTCGCTTGATACCTAAAACACAAGCTAATGCTTAAGCTTAAGCTTAGCCTAGTGGGTAGCGACCCTGCCTGCGAAGCTGGAGGTCCCGGGTTCGAATCCCATGTCGGGGTACCGGGTCTTGGTTGTTATATGTATGTGGTGTCTTCGCTTGGTACCCAAAATACAAGCTAATGCTTAGTTTGGGACCTAGACGTTGTTGTGATTGTGTGTGTTATTATTATTATTATTATTATGCTTAGTTTGGGGCCTAGACGTTGTTGTCATGTATAAGTTATTTATTTATTACTAGCGACCCCTGCTTCGCACGGATAGTAGAGCATATAGGCCGTAGTGTTTTTTTCTGTCGTAGTGTCCTATTTGTTACGTCGACATGATGATTGGATTTAATTAAATTTACATGTACCTAACGTACATTCATCCTACTTAAAGTATTTTCAATGTATTTAATTTCCAATCCTATAAATATTTGAAAAGGTAAAGAATAAATACATAAAAACAAACTAAAATATTTCTTTATACTTATGCAACATTGATAACTCTGCCTAACCACACGTATCACATCGGTATTGGGACCACGACGCCCGACGCGGCACCCGAGCCTGGCCGCTTGAGTTTTTATTTCGCTATAATTCATAAGATATTAATTTAAATTGTATGGTGTAAAGAGCAATCACAATCTTCATGAAATGCTGAAGGTAAATAACGTATTTAATTTGATAATAATTAATACTGTATCCGTACAAATTGCTTTCCAATTGTTTCATCATATGACACCATTTTGTTTTTAAAATAAAAATAGGTGTAGTCAGCTATCCATGAAAGATAGACATATGCCATCGCGGACTTTTCTTTAGTTCTGTAAAAAAGACACAATTCCTCCACAGATTATTTTGTCATATCTCAAAGGGATTAGGCAGCGTTTTCGATGAAAACTCCAAGCCGGCTTGATTATTTTCCGACTTCGTCGACAACAAACGTCATATTCCACAAAATTATTTCCCCAAAAACTCAATAAATTTGTACACGTAAACCTTCTTCTTTAATCACTCCGTCCATTGGTGTCAACCATATGCTAATCCATTTGGTAGTTTTGGAGTTTATCGCGTTCAGACAGATAGACAGACAGACGCAAAGGGGGACTTTATTTTATAATATGTAGTGATTATTTATTATTTACTTAAACTTGTGAAATATTTCCTATAGCACCTAAAACTTTTAATTACAATTCTCTGTATCGATTTCGACAAAATGTACACGAAAATGTTACATGTGATATAAATCAAATAAGCGAGAACGCGTTTTACGTTCAAGGCACGATTGCAACTGCAGTTTAGATGGCGTAAGTTGTGCGGTGAGTGTTACGGAGTAAGATTTGTGACGCGACTACGAATCCCACAACTTTATACTTGGTTGGACGTAAAAAAGTTATTCAGACTGTTTTTTTTTGTCGTATTAATATGCGATTTTAAATTCGAAATAAAACAAGACTATCTTAAGGGACTACTGAAATGCTGGTGCGTACAAAAACCCACGTACAAGAACATAGAAAGAATTTTCTTTAGACTGTAGCTTCGTCAGTGTTTATACCATCTTACATGAACATCTTGGTGTGAGGAAACTTTTGTCTTGGATGCCACGTGTGCTTTCCGAAACGAAAAAGAAGCCCATGTGAATAAGTGTCGACAAATGCGAGTACGTTTCGAAAATTTTACATCAAGAATTCTCACTGAAATCATTACCTGCGACGAAACATGGATATATGTATGCTACGAAAACAAGTAGCAGGTATGGGTGTTTTCAGATGGGTAATTGACAACAAAATTACAAAGGCCTCCGAACATGCCAAAAAAAGGTTTCCACCAAGTGGTGGACATTTTTCGGAACTGCAGAAGAAATAACCAAATACCGGGCTTAGAGCGATCATACTGCACCACGACAACGCATCTTCACACACTTCTATGAGAAAAATAGCGTTTATTTAAGAATCTGGTATTGAAACCCTACCTCATCCACCTCACAGTCACGACTTAGAATAGAACCCTGTGATTTCTTTTCATTCTCAATGACAAGAAATCACAGAAATCACATAACAAGTGTAGTATTCAGTTTGTTATACTTTAACGCGTGAAATAGCGTTGGACGCATAATTTCGTTGAAGCAGGCGTGCTCATTCTCTATGTCCTGTATTCGTTATTATAATTCTTGTTCTAAAATAACATCGCGTTAATAACTACATTATATATTAATACATATATCAGAAAAAAATATTTTCAAAAATTATCTATACTAATATTATAAAGCTGAAGAGTTTGTTTGTTTGTTTGTCTAAAGGCGCAAATCTCAGGAACTACTGGTCTGAATTGAGAAATCCTTTTTGTGTTGGATAGTCCATTTATTGAGGAAGGCTATAGGCTATTATTACATTCGCTACGACCAATAGGAGCAGAGCATTAATGAAAAATGTTGCAAAAACGGGAAAAAATATTCCTTTTGAGAGCTTCTGTTACACGCGCTGCGTAAACGGTTGATGTTAAGCAAAGATCATGTATTACGGAATTGTTCCCCTTCAAAAGGTCTAACGAAAAGTCCGCGACAGCATATGTGTATCTTTTACGATTGACTTATTATAATCTTTTTTATGCCAATTAAATTTGTTGCTAGACGCACCAAAGAATTTCTTTGTTTGGATAATGACGATGATAGCATAATGTAATGATACTAGGTATATGGTTGGACTAGCGACCCACCCCGACTTCGCACCGGTGCAATGTGCTAATGCGTCGCACGGGAAGAGGAACGTTTTAGCTTATAATTTCCATATTCTTCAACCGAATATAATTTAAAAATATAAAATTTGTCTGTTTGTTTGTTTCCGGGCTAATCTCCGGAATGGCTGAACCAATTTTTATGGGACTTTCATTAGCAAAAAAAAACTATTTCCTGAGTATAGAGGGTGGGTTTATAGGGGTAAGGAGAATAAGGGAGGGCAGGGGAGTGTATGTGGCTGGAAGGGAGGAGGGGTGGTTGAGGGAATGGGAGAGGGAACATTTCTGTAGTCCACCCGGGCGGAGCCGGGTACGACCGCTAGTAGGTTATAAAAATATATTGTTTATTTTTCATGTGTCTCAAAACTTACATAGGGACCCAGTACATCATTAACAATGTATTTTGTTAAAACGTTTTGTTAAATTACACACGAAGTTCAATGTAAGATATGTATTTAGTTTTATAGTGCGTTCATATAAGTTCTCGTTTGTACAATATAAATAATAATAAAAGATGGGACATCCCACACAGCGCCATCTAGTCCCAAACTAAGCAAAGCTTGTATTATAGGTACCAGACAACTGATATACATACTTAAATATTCTTTATAATAAATACGTATAATAGATATTTCACACCCAGACACGACACAAATACGCATTTTCATGCACACAAATATTTGTCCCGGGTGGAAATCAAACCCGCGACCCTTAGCTCCGCAGTTTGGGTATCTACCCATTCCGCCAATCGGTCAGTCAATACAGTCAGTCAATACAGTCAGTCAAGGTTTTTCGCGATAAAATGGCGTAAAATTAAGTGACGCACTTTTGTTATGTGGCGTACTTTTTTGCGGTCACATTTTGGTATACACGTCTCAGTATCTTGATATATATCTGAGTTTCAGTTACAATCGTAGACAAATAAAGCGGAATTTGCACTATAGATTAATTAACGATTCTAAATTTACATTCAAAACACGCGCCGTAGTGCACTTAAGATTGCATAGACTCCAATGAGAGCTACGGAATCAAGCTATGTGACTTGACTGCGGAACCCTTATTTTATATCTACGTTTATACTATACTAATGGAAATTTAGTGATAGCCATATGGTAGTGATCCCGCTTCTTGTTTAGAAGATCGTTGTTAGAATCCCAAGGGCACGTGCCTACTAATGAGTAAAAAAATATAACGGACTTAAATTCAAAAATTTTTGAAAAATAGACTATTATTTAAAAATAAAGACATAGATAGATCCCTATCGGCTCGCTCTTTGGACATTTAAATAAAATTCAAATTCGTGGTGTTTTTCATGGGCGAAACCGTTGTCTCCCGCAAGCTATTACGGTGAGTATTTTATAGATATATTTACGAGCTAACGATCCAGATTTAGATAGTATTGGATGCGCGAAAGCACTGATTTATGTTGTACTTATACTATTACGAAACAAAATCACAAACTGTTATTACATTTGTATGGATTTTCGCTGTTGGCTTTCCAAGAAACTGACTGACTCACGGCGCTGCGTCGGCCTTTTTATACAGGTGCCAAAATCCTCACCCCGTAACAACTCTAAAATTCTGTCATCGAATATTCGATTTTTTTAAATTCTAATTACAATTTATCGTGGGAAAATTTACTGCGCCGGAGGCGCTACGCCTGTGAGTGTGCACGACACCGTCTTAAAAGTAAAATTTTGAGCGCGCGAATTCCTTTGAGTCGCGCCACCTCTAAAAGTAGTTTTCCTTTTTAATTTATTTTTATCTCAAATTTCTAATTTTTGGGAATTTGCTTCTATCATCTCTGACACGAACGAGGCAAATTGAAACCGTGAGATTCAAATAAAAAAAAACTAGCCACTTTTATGAAATAGAGTTTTCAAGATTATTACATGATTACATACAATAAGGAAGTAGGTATATCAATATGAAGTTTGTATAGTCGCTTATACTAGGGCATAACTTCACAGCTTACATTCGGCCTCTTCGTGTAACAGGAAATTTTCATGACTTGGTCATCGATGAAAATGTATTGCATTAAAAAAATTACTACTTTATTGACATTAATTGATGAGTACTTCTTTATAACAATAAACTTTAATGTATTTAAATAACTTATAACGCACGTACATTTTCATACGTATTGCAATAAAAATATAGCTGACCCGTGTCACTGCCCTCGAGTGTCACTGCTCAGCAACTTTTCCCATTATAAGTTCGTATGAACTTCATATTTGTATAGGATTTTATTGCGTGATTTCTACCTTTTATTTATCTACGTGTTTCGCTTATTGTGTGCCGAGATTAAATTGGATTTTCAAACATAGAGTAGAAATTTTAAAAAAAAATCTATTTTTAATAGAACGCCCGATCTATAACAAAGCATGACATAACCTTCTATGGCCATGTTTTTTATTATTATTATTCGTATAAAAGCAATGATGTTTATTAACAGATGTGTTAATTTTGTACACATGGTACCTCACCAATACAAAAATTTAGACACAAGTTACATTAATAGCTACACAGAATAAATTACAGTACATTAATTACACTATCCCAGACAGAAAACGCCTTTTTTTAAATTTAAAATTTAATAAATAAAGTCAGAATTTATTATACTTTGGCATTTCATACACTGATAGTTAATAAGTTAGACATAATCCATATAAAATTAGAAACCGTGTATTTAGTTAAAAATATCTGCATCATGTCTGGGTGTAAAAATAATCTATGTATGTATATCATGTAAAGAATGTATATCAGTTGTCTAGTACCCCATAAAACAAGCATAATATTTGCTTATTTTGGGACTAGATGGCGCTGTGTGGGATGTCCCGGATATTATTATTTTTATATATAATTTTTTTTCTTGGGAAATTTTAAAACTAGTTCCTCAAACTGGTCTGTATTTTCGTTTAAAAAAATATAAATAATATATTTTAAAAATCGGCCAATGTATCAAATTACTTTGCTTGGGAATGTCACAGAGTCCCTTTATTCTGTTAGGCTCCCAGTCATTTTATAGCCATAATAACCTTATCTATATACATAAAGACATATCCTGAATGACCTGACTTAATGACCAATTCATCAACTCCGAAGAAACCGCTGAAGCGAATTAGATTTTGGACGTTCCTATAATGATGTAGGCCGCAGATGTAAGCGCCCCCAGGGTAAAGATTTTACGAAATTACATTCTTAAGAGGGCAAAAGTACAAAAAAAATAATTTGTATAAAAGTACGTCATTTTGTAAATTTATCCAATGGAGGTAAAATAAGGGATAAAAATTGGTATAAGAGGTACGTCATTTTTATAAAAAATGATAAGTTAAATGAGATAAGTACAACCTCTGGTTAGTAAGCGTTACAGTTCGCCTCAAACTTTATGGCGGATCGGAATACAACGCTTTACGCGTTATTGCGCAGGTATAGTCATATACCTCTCGCTCCACTGCGTCCCGCTACACCTAAAACTGATTACTGCGACGCGACTTGTGCCTATGTTCGTATCCACCATAAAGCTTGATTGGAACTATATGAAATCAAACGTTAAAAAGCAAAATACAAAACCATCCCAAAAACAAGTATATATTCATACAAAAAACTTTTTCATTTAGAGATCAATGTGTCTACATGAAGCATCGTCATTATATTGTTAACATGTGTATTAACATTATCCAGTATCATATTATTATTTTCATTCAATTATAGAAGTAAAATTTCTATTATAGGCGTGACTTGAGAGTAATTAAGATATTTTTCGGTCAGAAGCAAAGTATTTGGAGCGCGCGGCCCCGAGTAAGTAAGACATTTTCAGTAATAGCGTCCATTTACAAATATTTAGCTCAAGTCACACGTGCAGGGATGTCGGCATGGCGTAGCTACGAACAAATAAATATATTTTTTATTCGTGGCTTCGCATACAGGGTGAAGTTTTAATGACCAGCCAAATTTTAATACAATGATCTTTGGTACAAAACCGATAGCCGTCTTGTTTCCTTTTAGTATCGTTCTATAGAAAAATATTGAGATATGACTACACAAGCCTTTCCTGAAAAAAACAATAACTCTAGTCACCATTCATGCCCGCCGCTTCAAGGCCTCGGGCGCGTACATTTACTATAGCGTTAAGAAGGCAACCAAACGTTATAAAATAACACTGTAGATTATTAATTTATTATGTAACTCAATTTTTTTTACGCATTGAGGTCTATTGGTGATACCTAACATCAAGAAAAATTTTGGCCGGTTACTAAAATCTCACCTTGTATATATCAAATCTATTACCCACACGTAAACTTCTGTGGCATTTTAATACCTTTTTTAAATTAACTAAACCTTTTTTATCTGCTCTGCCGATGCTCGCGGTAGTGATCACCTCTGTCCTTCAGCACCGCTTCCACACTTGTGTAGCCTATTTATCGCGAAGATGTTCTACTTATAAAATCTTAACCTCCTTTGACGGAATTCAAGTTTTTTAAGTCAAGTTACCGAAACATGAAACATGGCAGCGGTCTTTTTAAACGACTTCAAAAAAGAAGGAGGTTTCTCAATTCGACCGTATATTATATATATATATATATATATATATATATATATTTTTATGTATGTTTGGAGATAACTTCGTTGTTTATGAACCGAATTGGATGATTTTTTTATTTTTTTGGAAAGAAGATATCCCAAAAGTGGTATATTGATAAGGAAAACAGGATCTGATGATGGCATCTTAGAGAAATTGAGGGGAATCTTCGAAAATCGTGTTTTAAAGAATCGTATTTTAAGTATTTTTATAAAGTACAACCACTGGTACTTGAAGGTCGAGAGTCGATCTGATAATGGAGCCGAAAGACAGTCGAGGGAACTCTTCAACGATTTACAACAATTACTTGGTGTCTGGACTTAATTCATTTCTATTGAGAACTTTGAACCCATATGAGTTACAAGTGCCATTACAGGTCTTATGGTGGAGACCATACACTGTCGAAGGAACTCCTTAACTATTTACAGAAATTACCTGGTTTTTAGACTTTATTCATTTCTATTTATGAGAACTTTGCACCCATATGGGCCATGAGTGCCATTACAGGTCTGATGATGGAAACCATACACAGTCGAGGGAACCCCTCATCGATTTACGGCAATTACCTGGTGTTTGTACTTAATTCATTTCTATTAATGAGAACTGTGCACCCATATGGGTTATAAGTACCATTACAGGCCTGATGATGGAGACCATACACAGTCGAAGGAATTCCGTAACGATTTACAGCAATCACCTGGTGTTTGGACTTAATTCATTTCTATTGATGTGAACTTTGCACTCATATGGGTTATAAGTGCCATTACAGGTCCGATGGTGGAGACCATAGACAGTCGAGGGAATTCCTCAACGATTTACAACAGTTACTTTTTGTTCGGCTTACTTTATACGGTTCAATTTCCCAAAATGTTTATTTCGCTAAAAAATAATACTTAATTAAGATTGAAGTTTTACATAGGAATACCACTATCTACTAGGCATGCTGATGCGTTTAAGACTGAATTTAAGTCGCGTAATCGCGGCTCTGTCTCATTTGAGTAGCGCGTTTAGAAGCCCCATTTATACTAAATACAAATAAATTACAGATGCGTTTAACTAAAAATTGAAAAATAATATAGTTTAAAAAAATAAATAAAAACCAACTTCTAAAACTTAAACTAAAAATTTTAAAATTTTAATTATAAAAAAAAATTTTACTTTAAATAAAGGAGCATTAACAGGCGGCATACAGTTAATGAATTCGGTGCTAACGCAGACATTTTGAAAGGGTACTTACCAGGTAATAACAATTACAACAATGATACATTTATAATTATAAGGAATATAAACCAAAATTTAAACCACTGACTGAAGTGAAAATTTTATTTTTAACTTTTTAATTTATGTTTTTGAAGTCGGTTTTTATTTTTTTTAAATAACAAATTTAAAAGTTATGGCGATTCAATTATTAGAATCTAACACACAAATTATAAACTAAAGAATTCTAAATTAAAATCTATTAAAAAAATAACTAAAAATACATACAAATAAAAAATACCTACTATCTAAATAACGATAAGCTGGGAAAATTTTAAGGAAATGACGGGTCCAGATTGCATAGGATTTATTTATTATGAAAATCTTTAGAGATTTTACTTTTATATTTAATATAAAAAATTACTAACAATATTTATCATAAGTATATACTTTGATCTCTGATCTTGAATTTATAAAAAAGACGGAAGGAATGTGTCGAACATATAAATAATTGGAGTGTTTATACTGTTACGTGTTAGGTTCGTCAAATTTGGAGAGAAAGACCTCTTTTGAACTCTTTTTGATTCTTTTGAAGACTTTATTCACTAACACTAGGTCCAACACAAAGCACTAAGTCCAAACACTAAGCACTAACGATGTTCCTAGCTCGTAGCCAAGTCGTAGGTTTCACTGGTATCACTCTTGATCACTAGTTTTCACTTCGAAGTCGCCTCGAAAGTAGCCCAAAAACTGAACTGAGCTCGCTCGTCTTCCTGCGTCTATTTATATAGGTCATAACGAGCCTCGAGAGCATTCTAGAAATCACTCCACTCGCACGAACGTAATCGACCAGATTGGATAATTCTAGAACATTATTTCCTCTAACGCCATCTAGTATTGAGTAGGGGTTTCGTGTTGTCCTTGTTGTAAAACCCTTCTACAAAGTGGTTTTACTGGTTGACGCTAGATGGCGGTCGTTACTCTGTCTGTTCGTAACAATACTATCACATAAATTCAGCAACCTAGTTACAATGAAAAAAAACCATGACTTGCCCGTGTAGCTACCAGCGTTGTACTACCAGTTGGTCCGCGAGGGTTTTTTTGCCCGTGAACCAACTACAGGACCAACTATGTACGACTGGTGACATTTTTTATTAGCCCGTGGCACTACCAAGTCTTAACTTAGTTGAAAACTGTTACTAGAAACTGATTCTATGGCCGCGAGATATACTATACATGTAATTTTATATTATGATAAAGAACCTAACCTAACTTAATAGTTGATGATAGTTAAAATTTTCACTAACTTAAGACTTGGTTGGCAAATAAAAAATGTCCGGTTGTAATAGTATATTCACGTGAAAAAAAATCCCTCGTGGACCAACAGGCTATGACGCATGTATTCTGCAAAATCTGTAGATAATATTCGTCTAACAAATAAATTATGACAGTGCCTTCCTTCAGTAAGGGTATATTAATAATAATAATAATACATGGGACTTCCCACACAGCGTCATCTAGTCCCAAAGTAAGCAAGTATTATGCTTGTGTTATGGGTTACTAGACAACTTATACACATACTTAAATATTCTTTATAATATATACATATATAAATATTTTTGCGAAGACACCACACACATATAACAACCAAGACCCGGTACCAGTATCAATATTCATCATATAAATACTGAGCCGACCTGGGATTCGAACCCGGGACCTACAGCTTCGTACGCAGGGTCGCTACCCACTAGGCTAAGCGATCGTCAAATAACGTGTCTTTAAACTCCTGGTCGCCAAGCGGTCCAATTTCGACCGTACTCACTTTTTTGAAACAACCAATAATAATTAGGCGCCAGTAATTCAATTATGATGGCAACAAACATAGAGTAAATAAATTTGACAGCAGCTTTTGGTTTTAATAGAGTCAGAAATATCACTTCACAGTATCGAAAGTGTCCGCCGCGATTTCGCGGGGTCGCCTCGCAGACAGAAAGCGGACTGAAACTTGCCAAAGATACACCAGCTTACTAGAAGAGTCGTTAGACGGTGAGCTTAGAAGAGTGCTTTTAGTCAATTCGTAGTTTTATGGCAACAAACGACATACCATTAGGATGTTCACAATTGCGTCTTTACCCCTACATTTTCTTTTGTTTTGTTCTTGACATTTGTTCTTCTTTCCGTTTAAATGTTCCCATGCATAGGGTACATAATGATATGTAATAGATGTAAGTAATTATTAATAATAATAATATTTGGGACATCGTACACAGCGCCATCTAGTCCCAATGTAAGCAAGTATTAGGCTTGACAACTAATATACATACTTAAATATTCTTTTATAATTAAATAATTAATTAATTATAATTAGTATATTAATTAATTAAATTAATTCTAAATACACTGAAAAAAGTGGATAACAAAACTGGTTGTGTTACCATGAAAATAGCAAAACTTTGATAATTTTTGAACAAAGTTAGTTAAAATGTAAGCTACTGGTTGATAAGCTGGTACAAATGAGTTTGACTACTTATAGCAATAGTTATGTTGTCACTATTTTTAGGTAACTAGTAATCAAATTTATGTTACTTATAACTAAAAACTTTTTTCTGTGTAGTTAAAAAACGAGTAATATGAAAGTACGACGAATACAGACTTCTAAATAAAAGCTTCGACTCTACGTCAAAGATGCAGGAAAAAACAGCCTGTTTTTTTTTTATTGGTAACACTAAGACTCGTCAATAGCTAATAAACAAAAAATCGGTTGCCAAACAGACGAAAAAAATGTATTATACTGTATTGCCTGTGTCTCATCATCATCATCATCAGCCCGTGTCTCTCCACTGCAGGATATCGGCCTCTCCCAAGGCTCGCCGCCACACACGGTCCTCCGCTTTTCGCATCCAACTACCCCTGGTATGGTGCTCCAGGTCATCTGTCCACCTGGCCGGGGGCCGTCCAGCACTTCACTTCCCGGTACTTGGCCTCAACTCGAGAACTTGTCTACCCCATTCTACCATTCTGTGTATCATTGTCCGTGTCTATTTATTGTATAAAAGATGTCACTGTTTCAAAAAGCTCATGTTTTAAATTTCGATTAGAGATAGATAACTCTGTCCAATAAAACTGTTTAATTAAATAAAGTTATTAGTATTCTACAGCGGCAAAAAAAGGAATTTTCCGTCCTCATGGAAAACGTGAACTGTGCAAATTAGCGATAACCCTGCGCCTCCCGATCCGAATTTAGATACGCGGACCCTAACAATTTTGTTTAAAAAAAAATAAAAGAAAAAAGAGGAACTTCATAAAAAATTTAAATACGAATCGTTGTAACAAGTGAATAAAAAGCGCTTTCAAGTAGAAATAAATTGAAAAACAATTTTCTTTTAGACTGGTTTCGTAACAAGTTCTTTTATACAGACTATTAGGATTAGGTATGATCCTAACTAACATTATAAATGGCGAAATGAGTTTGTTTGTTTGTTTGTTATGCTTTCACGTCTTAACTACTTTACCGCTCATCATACAATTTTGCATACACGTCGTCAGGGATACAGAAAAGTATAACAGGTACCTTTAAATCAGAAAAAAATCTATTCTCGAGGGATTGAAAAATAACTTTTTGACGGTCGTCTGGCATAACAACTCGGCCCACTGTAGTTGTAGTTGGGGAGTGGGGGGGCGAAGGAGTAGGGACAGGGAAGGTGGGGGAGTTAGAGTCGGGGGACGGAAAGAAAGGGCTCGCGCGAAACCGGGGCGGGACGCTATAGGATATATGTGTGAAATGGTGATTCTAACGAAAATGAGAACGAGAAAGAATCAGTATATATTATAACAGAGTGACCGAAGCAGAAATTAGATGAGCGTAAAAGTGTGAGAGGGAATGGTAACAGTGGTGAGAGCGGAAAACTGTCAGTACGGTCAGTACGGGCGAGGCCGCGGGCGGAAGCTAGTCATTTTATAAAATGGAGCAAAGTTATATTATTATCTGGTCTTAATTGGTTCGTTGTTTTGTATATTGAGATGTCTTTTGAAATGAAGTTATTTTATATTAAAGAGTATGCACCCGGCCTGCCTTAAGAATGACAGGGTAGTTCCTAAATTTGAATCTTATTGCCCCGCTTTAAGGTATAAATTAAAACTCATGAATGGTTACGAAAACAAACGCTTCTTCTGGCTTGTTTATTTGTGGACGTGTTGTTTTTTGATTTCAGCAAATGTAAAGCGAATAAAATTTTGCTAACGAGTAAAATTAAAGTTAATAAAATAACTAAACCAATATCAATATTTGGCTGCTTTACATAAAAACTTAAAATATTACAATTTATGGATTTTAACCTTGTGTATAAAAAAAACATACTTTCATGAAACTGTGAAGGCATGAGTCGTTTCTGAATTAAAAAAAAAACGTTTAATTTTTATTTTTTTATTTAAAATAACAGAAGTACCATTTAAAAGATTATGATGATTATTCAGTTTTAAATAGATGAAATTGAAAGGTTACATTTGCATGCAGCGAATCTCGTAAAACAACTAAATGCTAATTTAAACATTATAATAGAAATCGTGAAAATAATAATAGTTCATAATAAATTAATTTCGCCTACAATGTCATCTCCATTTGTCTGACGCACCACTCGATCAAATCAAATCGATGCTTAAATATAGAGCCTTTTACATGCGAAAATTTCGTTTTCCACAAAGGCGGTCTCGTAACTGGTTTTTCATATCTATGGAATTGAATGAAGCCCTATTTTCTCAGCCTATGAAAATTTATGAAAAGCGATAGAAGCGTTCGAGGACGACGAAACCGATTTTCATGGACTATTCATAAAATAAAACTACTCGTTTAGCCAAATCCAAATAAAATATTATATTTGTTCTCTCCAAATATTAGACCCATCTGACAGGTGAAGAAGCAACAAACGACATGGATATAAATGTCACATTTAACTCGACACTGGCAAAATCGATATAAGCAGAAAAGGCCATAATTAAGAAGAAGAACAAAAAAAGAAGAAGAAGATCGGATGTTTGGAATCTTGGTACTCAGATACCTCATCATCATCATCATCATCGGCCCATTTTACCCCACTGCAGGGGTTTAGGCCTCCCCCAGGGTGAGGAGGGGGTTTGGAGCTTAAATCCACCACACTACTCCACTGCGGGTCGGGGATTGTAACGACCGCCATCTATTGACAGCGGCCGGGACCGACTGCTTAACGTGCTCTCCGAGGCACGGAGTCAGTGATAGTTAATGTATTCAAGTCAGAAAAACTCATTGGTACACGCCCGGATTCGAACCATTGCCCTATGGCCTTATAAATTTGAGATAGGTTCGTTGCGCTCTGTGCTATCACGGATGGAGCATCTAATATATCGAAACGATCGAAATTTTAGACTCGGTGATTAGACAGACCATACGTCGTTGTTATCATTGTTTTTAAACAGACATTTTGTTAAATTGTATACGTGGAATGTAGTTTTAAATTCTTTGTTGTATTTTCTAGTACAAATTGTATATGTGGATCACATAAAATCGTACTTTATAATAATAATAATAATAATATTATATATATAATTATAATATTATAAAATCTTACTTTACAGTAAATATTTCAAAAGTTCAAGTGGTGTCAGTACATACACATATATCCAATCCAATCCTCTGGTTTAAATCAGGTATATAAAAATCCGAGTACGCCTCCGCTTCCGATACTTTCAAAGCGGAGAGTAAATGATTTATTTATTTCTCACCATAAATTTTAAAACTAAAAGACAGAAAGACTACATAATAGTACAGGTAATTGTTGGAGTCTGGAGCCTAAACTAGGTCGAACCTGATCTTGTAGGTCTCCAGACCCCGTGACTTATTAGATTAAATTATTACGAACTTAATGTGATTAACGAACAAAAGTTAAAGGAAAAAGTTAACGAGTATTTGGGAGTGTATGTGTGTGAATTAGTGTGTGTGAGTGAATGTTAATGTGATGTTACTTAGTGTATATACACTCTAAAAGTAATTACATTGCATGCATGGATAATTGTATTTGTTATTAAGTGTATCAGATAGTAATGAAACTAAAGTAGGCAAGGAATGATGACACAATGGCTAAAAGTGACTCCGTATCTTCATAGGTAAGTTCTTGCAACCACGAATTGAGTTCCTTTTTACATTTAAATTTGGACAAGGAGAATATTTCAGTACTGTTGTTAATTTTGTTGTATACAAAAGGACCGAGGAATAAAAAGAATCTCTCAGCCAAAGAAATATAATACCTAATCATTGTCGCTAAAACAATCCTGTATATGAAAATATACGAAAACTTAATCAAACAAAATAATCCGTGACAACGCTTTCCTAAATGACATTTAAAAAAAAACTACTGGCTCATCTGGCTTGCAGTTACAAAATCAATTTACAGTATAATATTTTTTTTTTAAATTTATCATACTTAGAAATAGGCTAGGCTACGTATTTATCAACCCACCTCTTATCTATTTATTCCGTTACTGAGTGTAAAATATTTAAACATGTATAGCAGATGTCTGGTACCCATAATACAAGCTCTGGTTAGTTAAGTACTAAATGACCCTGTGTGGGATGTCCCAGGTATTATTATTCTTATTACTAAGTACCAATAATTGCTATAAAAATTATTTGTTTGAAATTAACTTGATGAAGTCTTTTTGGAGAGGTTAAGATAACACAATGTTTTTTTTACTAGGATTCTTGTACGAGTATCCTATAGTGTTTTAACTATTAAAGAAATAAAATGAATTAATATATTTTTTTCCGCGTGGCCTAAACAGCCTACACTCTGATCCCTACATTAATCGAAAAGTTTTGAAAATAAATAAATAAATACATATTATAACCAACCAAATAAGCTCAACGGAAATACAGTATGATAATACTCGGCATCTGTCTTGGGAAGTTTCCGAAGCAAGTTTTTGATTTATAGCGCGGAGTTAGTACAACGCGTCTGCAGATGGTTCCCATAATATGTAAGAATTCTTATTCCACTTTTGAACACGCAGACAGACACACGAAAACTATTTGTGAATAACTGTCGGGTTCTTCCTTATATGAATAGTTTTTTTCTTTATCTTATATTAAATTATTTTAAACTAACCTATGAATACCGAATATACCTACCGGATGATTTTTGTTTTAATACTACTCAGTAATGAAATATTGAGATGTGGCGGCAAAAGTTATTAAATTACCGTGGGAACGCTCTCGCCACTGACAATTTACTCCTTTTCGTCACGCACCCGCATATGCACTTCTCTTATGCGTAGTATTTATGTTTGAGTTAATAACTATACTATATAAATCATTCTTCCGAGAAAATATTTTAATGTGAAAATTTTTCATCTGATTTTTTTTTAAATAGATTTGTTACTACTAATATCTAGAATAGCAGAATAATGCCTAGAAAAAATTTGGCTAGTGCTGAGAAAATCGTTCTGTATATTTGACCAGCCAGTATTTTACTGCGAAACAAATGCACAAATGACTTCTTCTCATAAAGAATTTGCATGTCTCTCTAACATTGACAACTCGTCTCTTAGGGCTTTCAGCTCGGCTCTCCTGACAATCATCATCATCCCAATTCCGGTGTTCTCTTATTCCAATTCCAAGTATCTCTTAAATATTCCATGGTTAGTACAACCTTAAAACATAGCTGTGTAACGTATCTGCCTGACCAACAAGGTGATGACAGAACTAGACGTGGTATGGTGGCCACACAAAAAGAATAGGTATGAATTTCTTGAATGATTTAAATTAAACTGCAAAACTCAAATCAGCCTAAACCACGTTCAACCGACTAGCACGAAGCTTTTTTTAGAATTCGCGAGCTTCGGAGTTGACCGAGGCGCGGGACATCTCTCCGCTGTTGTCCGAGTGGCTATGTGTTACGGCGGAAATTTGAATCACGAGACACCGATATTTCGTTTCCCTCGTTTTTATATAACAATCTTTTGTATGAGAGTAGTTTTCGGTAAGTTTCAAGATGCGTTTGCTATATACAACATTTTGTGTTATTCCGTATTATATTATTGTATTGTGTACGAAAACAAAATCGATAAATACAAAATGAAGTAGCGAGGATTTATTAATTCTCCGTACGTGCTAAACTAGAGGTCGAAAAACCTCTGAGCTAAGTTTCAAAAAATCCGTTGGATAATAACTAAACCTTCGCAAATGGAGCAACCACTTGCTCCAATTAGATTGAAAATGGTACGCGCTAAACAAGAAGGCAAAAAACCTCTGTGCCAAATTTCAAAAACATCCTTTGGAATATAACGAAACTTTCGCAAATGGAGCAAACAACCATTTATTCCAACCAAATGGAAAATGGTACGTGCTAAACTAGAAGTCAAAAAAACCTCTCTGTGTCAAGTTTGAAAAAAAATTAAATAACGAAACCCTCGCTTGCTACATTAGTTCCAATTGCTCCAATCAGCTCCAAACTGTTCCAAGTTTCAAAAAATCATTTGGAAAATACAAAACCCTCGCTTGCTCCGTTAGCTACATTTACTCCAATCGGCTCCAAAATGGTACTTACAAAACTAAAGCTTTAATAGAACCTCTGTGCCAAGTCTCAAAAAATGTGTTGGAAAACAATAATTAAGTTAGAGCGTGAACGAGCGGACGGACAAAGGTACTTAATAACCGTACGAGGGCGCGCGTGTACGAAAGTGCGGCCACTTCGACCGACAGCCAGGTTTGTTTATATTTTTGAAATATTGCGCAAGACAAGCTTAAGAAAATAACAAAAAACTAAAGTGGAAACTATACAAGAAAACTGGATTAAAATTTTCGGTGATTAAAATTTCATTTTGTGTATAGTGTATGGCATCATACGTAAAGCTGCTATTTCGAAGAGCAAAACATAGTATAAATAGCGCCAGTGATGACCAGAATGCTGTCATGTCAAGAGCCTAACTGCCAATGATTTCGTTAGTGTTGTTCAGTCCTCACTGTTAAATTCTGCTAATTCACGGACTATGATTTAAAGGATTTGAAAGCTGAATCAAAAAGAAAGAGTGTAATTTAGTTTGAAGAGAAAGAGAACCTTTTTGAAAGGCACGGACTGTTAAAGACAAATTAATAGTAATAATAATAATAACGTTTAGTTACCAAAAAATATTATATACGTTATTTAAATACAATAACTCCACCACTAGGCCTAGCCTGTATCGGTGGAGTCATTTACATGTGATTTTTACATGATATTTTTATTTACATGATATACTTTGAAAACAGTGGATCACGTGGATTAATATATACGCCTGTGTTGTTTACTAAATATTACATTTAAATAATGTACAATAAAACATAGATTATAAATTATAATAAATAAATAAAAATTAAAACATATTTATTATCGTCATAAACAAAATTAAATGTTGCAAATATAATAAATACAGTGTAATACATTATTGTTTGTGGAGACTGGCGCCTAAACTAGGTTTTATATAAACTTGTATCTTAAGTCGCCAGGACTCCTCAAGAAGAGGACATTGTATAAATTGTATGCATGTGACATATGTAAATCAATGGTCAAGTCAACGATTTGCCCTCTGTAGGGAGAAATTGGCAGTTGGGATAATTCAATTCGTGAAAATCGTGCAGGCGCAATTGCAGGTAATTGTTAGTACTCAATGAATGAAACTAATTGCAAAGCCACAGAGCTACGTACTCTTTGTAATCATCATCGACGACCGATTGGCCGAGTGGTTAGACACCCTAACTGCGGAGCCAAGGGTCGCGGGTTCGATTCCCGCCCGGGACAAATATTTGTGTGCATGAACATGTTTATTTCGTTCCGGGTCTGGGTGTATAATATTTATCTATGTATATATTATTAAAAAAAAAGTATTTATGTATGTTTATCAGTTGTCTATTAACCCATAACACAAGCATAGTACTTGCTTACTTTGGGACTAGATGGCGCTGTGTGGGATGTCCCAAATATTATTATTATTATTATTATCATAGATTAGTGAGTATACATTTTGAATTCATGCATAAAGAATAGGGAAATTATTTTCATTTTAATGCTTGTGGAAAGTTAGTCGAATTTTATTCTTTCGTAATAACTGATACGGGACAATTTGCGCAAGAGAATCTCGCTTTTGGCTGCTATTATTTTAATTATTATTGGTAAAATTTGAAGATAGAGATTAAAAAACTTTTCCAGTACGCGGTCGACAGCAATCACAGAAAACAAACCTTCGAACAGCCAGTGTTAATATTTGAACGTGCCTTAGCCCTTCGGCGGCGGATAGACGAATCAGAAAATTATAATTGAAAAAAGGATCCAGTGCTACGAGTATTTGCTTTCTCAACACTTTCGATATTAACTTTGAAATATCGTCGAAATTTCGCGGGTTCCGTATCCGACCACAAAACTCCAGGCCATGCAAGGCTTCCTCACTCGTTTATCAACTTATTATTTGTTGGTTTTGCCAACTTTTTGTTGGTTGGTTGGTTAGTTTGGTTTTTCTAATTTGCTTGGCGTCTTGACTTTGTTATCTCTATTCTATTAGTCCTACGATAAATGTATTTGGATATATATACAGGATGCCAACACAATAGAAATAACTGTATTACTTACAGAACAAATAAACGACTTTGAAGATTCAATTTTAATGTTTGCGTTATTAATCGTTAACATGATACGTGTTGACTATTTCGCATCAACTTGTGCTAGTCGCGTTCTGACATGAGTTACTAGCGATCGTACCCGGCTCCACCCGGGTGGACTACAGAAACGTTCCTCTTCCCATTACCTTCACCACCCCTCCTCCTTTCCACCTACTTACTCGCCCCTGCCTTCCTATTCCCTTACCCTACCTTTCCCCTACTAACCCTCCTTCCATACTCCTTAAAAAAGTTCTTTTTATACTATGCGTATTTGTTACACTACATAGGTACAGAGCGTTTTTAACAAATCGCCAGTACCTTGAAAATTCGCAAAACGGACACAACGGTTAATTGTGTCTGCCTTCACGTGTCTGCCCGCGTTCGGGTCGTGTACTCAGCGATAAGTGACTTCTTCTTCCCCCTCACCCCAGAAAGCTAGTTTGAAAATAAAATGTTACCTATGTTATTATTTAACAATGCAGCTTTCTATACGTGAAAGATTTTTTTAATCAGTGTACAACTGTGTAATTTATGCAAGCGAAGCCACGGACAGCATGCTAGTATCTTTATAAATTGAAGCTTATGTATTATTCTGATATATAAGCTATATTATTTTAAAGTTTCATTATAATCCATTTAGTAGTTTTTGCGTGAAAGATCAACAAACATCCGTACATCCATACATACAAACTTTCGCGTTTATAATATTAGTAGGATATCCCTAATTTAATAATTATCAACGTAACTTCTTTCCCGCCAAAAAACGCATTTATAACAAGATCTTTAAAAAATAAATATTTCAATAACCATTTATTTGAAGACTGTACTTTTTTCAGCTTTAATAGTTTACAAAACAAGATAGTGAGGCGTTTCTTCATATACGTTCGTATACATACATCAGTAGTACCAACGCAATATGAACACTAAAAGTTCGCTTGGTCTATCAGTTTTCAGTTCCTTCTACTTTATCTCCACGTATGCTTTTACTTGACCTTTTTAGTGATATTTTCTTTATTAATATACTAGCTTTCCGCCCGCGGGCTTCGCTCGCGTTGACTACACAGTTGTACCGGGACAGTTAAAGGAATGCGATGCTGCAGAACATTGTAACACTTTCCAGAACATTCTGAAACTTAACTGCCTAAGAAATCTCTATACCTAATTTCATAAGAATCAATTTAGTAATTTTAGCATGAAGAATAGCTATCCCTCAAGTCGGTCTCAAAATCAGTTAAACGTTTTGGAGATTAACTGGAACAGACATACAGACTAACAGAATTGCTTTTCACTCTTGACAACGCCTTCTTTATATTTGCAAAATTTCAGTAAAATCGGATCAGCTGTTTCGACAATTAGGCCTAACAAACAGACAGACAAACACACAGAAAAAAACTAACTTGTGTCACTCCTGATAACCTCCTTTTTCTGTCTGCGAAGATTCACAGAAATGGTTTAGTCATTTTAGAGATAAGCCGGAACAAAAGACAGACAGACAGCCACCCGGACAAAAAGTTACCTATCACTCAAGTCACTCTTGACAACCTATTTTTAATGTCTGCATAGTTGCATTAAAATTTTAAAAATTTAGCTCGAACATACAGATAGATAGACAGACAGACAGACAAATAAAAAGTAGCGTATGACACTCCTGACAATCTTTTAATCACATCTGTGAAGTTTAATTGAAATCATTTCATCGCTTTCGGAGATCTGTTCAAACAAACAGACGGACAGACAGACAGACAAACAAAAAGTATTGTATGCCACTTCTGATAATCTTTTAATCACATGTGTGAAATTTCATTGAAATCGGTTCAGCCGTTTCGGAGATTAGCTCAAATAGACGGACAGACAGACAGATAAAACAATTTTGTCATATGGTCACATAGATCTTGTCAAAACATCAAGTTTGAGTACCATCACGATAGGTCTGCAATTGATAGTTTCGAAAATATAAGCATTTAAAAATGTGTTCACGTGGTCACATAGATCTCGTCAAAACATCAAGTTTGAGTACCAACACGATAAGTCTGCGATTGATGGTTTCGAAAAAATAAGCATTTAAAAATGTGCTCACGTGGTCACATAGATCTCGTCAAAACATCAAGTTTGAGTACCAACACGATAGGTCTGCAATTGATGTTTTCGAAAATATAAGTATTTAAAAATGTGGTCAAGTGGTAACATAGATGTCGCCAAAACATCAAGTTTGAGTACCAACACGATAGGTCTGCGCTGCGATTGAAGGTTTCGAAAATATAAGCATTAAAAAATTTGGTCACGTGGTCACATAGATACGTCTACAAAGTTTCATTGAAATCGATTTAGTCGTTTCGGAGATTAGCTGGAACAGACAGACAGACGGGCAGACAGACAAAAAGTAGCCTATGTCACCCCCGGCAATGATTTCTTTACGTCTGCCAAGTTTCATTTAAATCGGTTTAGCCGTTTCGAAGATCAGCTCGAGCAGACAGACAGATGGACAGACAGACAAACGAAAAGTAGCCTATGTCACCCGCGGTAATGCCCTCTGCACGTCTGCAAAGTTTCATTGAAATCGGTTCAGCCGTTTCGGAGATTAGCCGGAACAGACAGACAGACAGACACTTTAATTTTATTAATATATAGATAGATTAATGACAGAGTAAAATTAAAATGATCAAATAAAAAATTAAGTACATAAATTAAGAAAGGACAAAAGTGACTCCGGAAACCTTTTCATTCTTTCACATTATTTTCTTTAACATTCTCGCTTGGATTCAATGTTATCCTTATTCCATTTAATTTATTTTGTAAACATAAACGTTGAAGGCGCCCACGGGTTCCTTTACTTGAACTACGTCTGGGCTCACTGCCGAATCGTGAGCGTTTTAGAGGTCTGTATTTTTTGGCGTTAGTATATAGCGGGCGACGATAACGAAAGGATAGATTAAAAGAACCGATTTTCATTCAACAACACATTCAGATGTATGACTGAAGTCGGGAATTTTAATCAGACGGCAAGAGCAAGCACCAACTATTTTATCAGGCATACGATATAGTTACGCCGTGGGGTTTATAATACAATAAAATAACGTTTATCACAGATTTTTAGTGATAAGCGAATTGCGATTTCATTTGTTAGGTTTAGTGTGCGCCGCATATGAGAGACAACGACGGAATATGTGTGAATAAAAAAAGCGTAGTAATCATCTAATATTCGACGACCGCTTAGCCTAGTGGGTAGCGACCCTGCCTACGAAGCCGGAGGTCCCGGGTTCGAATCCCAGGTCGGGTCAGTATTAATATGATGAATATTGATACTGGTACCGGGTCTTGGTTGTTATATGTGTGTAGTGTCTTCGCAAAAATATTTATATATGTATACATTATAAAGAATATTTTAGTATGTATATCAGTTGTCTAGCAACCCATAACACAAGCATAATTCTTGCTTACTTTGGGACTAGATGACGCTGTGTGAGAAGTCCCATGTATTTTTATTATTACTATTATTATTACAAGGGAATTAGGTATGCGGTAACGTAGGTTATTAGGTAGCGTAATCGTTTTTTATAAATGTATAAATGTATATCAATTTCGTTATAAATGTATATCAAACTCTCTAATTTTCCTATAATTCTCGTTGACAAAGTGGCCGATTATATAATTCATTCTGACTGCGAAAGCCTGGAAGCGAAAGCTTCGAAACTTTCAAAGTGGAAATTATAATGGGCGTCACTTGTGTCGTGTTTAAACTATTTTCAAACTAAAAAGCACAAAATATTACTTAGCGACGCTTCGCTTATGTGTCAATATTATTGTTTGGTAGACGGTGGAAATATTTGATAAATTAAATTTAAAAAAAAATTAATAACAAAAACCCAGACTGCTTGAAAATGACAATTATGTACTCACAACAAGTTTTGTAATTTCAATTAGTGATCCAATGTCCTACTTTTTTCAGTGTTCATCAAACGCATTTGAATAGAAAGTAACAAAATAAAAATTAAAAGTATTTTCGCGTGATTTCGATTTACTTGAGTCAGTTTTTTTATTTTATTTTAAACAAACAATCAACAATACGGTCAGTACTGAGCTTTGTTCTTTACCAGCAAGCGACAAAACATGGCAATATCCACAAAATATAGAAGTTAGAAGTGTTTAGATAGCGATTCGATAGTACCTCGCACATGAAAATGAAAATTCATTTCCTGACCGGATTCATTGGAAACGAACTCTTCTGACGTTTGATACCGTATGTACACTATCATACGTTTTTTATCATCATATATAGTGAGTTAATAGTACATTACGTTGCATGTACGGTAATCTGGGTATTATAGTCGAAGCGCTTATAATAAAACGAGACTATAATAGCGAGCTTACTGAGTACGAGTATCATATGACGTTTTTCAATACATTTGCGATTAAAATAATTAAAATAGTACTTCAAATATAATAATGGCGAGAGCTAAGTTTCGCGGTTTACGCATGTGTCACAAACAGAATACCCGTTTGTGATTGGTGTAAATTAAAAAGGCCTAGTATTGTAAACTCAGAACAATTACTGAAGCATAGAAGGCAGTTTTGTATTTACATATATTTGTTTCATTTTTCACGTTTTCCATATGGTGAATTTCAGTGTGAGTGAAAAAGATGTAAGTATATGTTTGCGCTTTGCTTCAACCTGCTTGTACCCCTTTCTCAATGACATTAGTCTGACTAGTCAGACGGACGTTTGCATTAAATTGTTTGAATTTACCTCTATCGTTTAAATAAGTTGAAATGAATTTGGGGGCTACGTTCTGATCATTAGCAGCAATGATTTTTATCAGCTATCTTTTCTTTCTAATGCTTTATTCTACATCTTAGAACAAGTTAAACATATGTAAAATTGACATTCCTTCTTGTACTTCAGTAAGTATTCTGAGACTGTAAAATACAAAATTACGGTACAAGTTTCGATGTCACAAAGACCGTCTCTTAATAGCAAATGTAAAGAAAATAAATTTTATTTGTTATAAGTTACTTAATTGACTTAAATATAGTTAAATAAATTAAGGGGAGGTCGTATAAAAATTGTAAGTTTTGGAACGCGTGATATCAGATAATACCATCTAAACTAATATTAGTAGAGGGAATAAGTTTGTTAATTTATTTGTAAGGGTTGATCGTCGTATGGTCGTTGGATCGCTGAAACTACTATTTAACTTTAGTTAGTTTAGTTATTTGGTGATACAATGAAAAACCCGATAAGAAGATGTGATACAAATCGTGGGACAACCCTACCCTCGGTAGGTAGTACTAAGGGCGTGTCATGAATATATTCCTCCAATAAATATTTCTTTTTTGGGTTGTTTGTTACCGTGGACAAAAACTATTGCAATTCCAATGTTTGCACTTACAATTATTTTTTGAAAATCTATGGAGAGCCAGAGAATGATTTTATATAGAAATCAAAAACAAACACGTGCACTAAATACTGGCCTGATTTTTGTTTTTATTTACCTTCATTTTTTTATTATTTATTTTATTATTATATTAGGTTTATTACTAATTGAAATGGCGAAACTTTTTTACGATTTCACTATTAATAAATTTTCAGGTCGCTTTAATTTTTTAACAACATCAGAATTTGCTTAAAATACAAACCCTCCTGAGTACTTTAGAATATTTTTAACCTACTTTTATGAATAGGTACTTGGCGTTACTCAAGTCACTTAATTTAAACTTGTTTTTAACTTGTTCATTCGAAACTTTAGTTTGAAATATAGTCATGCACTTTCTAAATACTTCCTTGTGATTATTTCAAACAAGTTATTTTATGCTAAGGGATCGTTATTTAAACATGACTATGAATATATTTCATTTCGAACATTATTCTGAAATTTGATAACACAACAGCGGTAATGGGTCTACACTTGATGACTTTGCAGCTATTAACTAATTTGCTAGGTAAGGTTGCTTGTTAAACATCGTGAATAGAAGTCAAACAATTTATAACAGACTAGCGACCGCCCGCAGCTTCGCTTGCGTAGACTACAAATTCCTGTTATAGTACTATTAACGTTCGAGATGGTTTATACGTACTTTTTGTTGGAACCAATTTTGGTCACACCCATTCAAACTTTCAATCTTCATTCCCCTTCCACCCTTTAAAAAACCGATACAATTTTTCATCTCCCGTTTCCCACTCTTAAAATGTGAAAATCTAAAAACCCTGAAACACGTCATTATTTAAGTCCCTCCATTCCCATCCTTAAGTTTGAAATTTCTAAAAAAGCCTTTCTTAACTTTGTAATGCTCACGTTATAAAATAAACTTATGTTCCAAATTTAGCTTCCTACACTTAGTACTTTCGGCTGTACATTGCTAGACCAGTGAGGACAAACGACAGATAGATAGACAGACAGACAAACACAAAAAGTAGCTTATGACACTCTTGACAACCTTCTTTCACGTCTGCAAAGTTTCATTAAAATCTGTTCAGCCGTATTAGAAATTAGCTCGAATAGATAAAATTGAATTGAATAGACGTACAGACAAACAGACGGACAAAAAGTAGCTAATGTCAAATATCTTGACAACCTTCTTTCCCGTCTGCAAAGTTTCCTTAAAATCTGTTTAGCCGTTTTGGAGATTAGCTCAAATAGACAGATACACGTACAGACAGACAGACGGACAAAAAGCAACATTTGTTAGTTTTAACGACCTTCTTTTCATATTCATTGATGTTTCATTTAAATAGGTTTAAACATATGGACGTACAGACAGACATACAAAAAGTTCTGTATGTCACATATGGAAAGGGTGTAGTCAAAAGATTACGTCCTGTTATATGTGTAAAGTTTCATCAAAATCGGTTAAGCCGTTTTGGCCGAAGCCGATTTGCTCGAATAGACAGACAGTTCGTTTTCATGTATATAGCCTATAACTCTCCGCTAGAATCAGGCTATCAAAGGCAAAAAGAATTTTTCAAATCCGACTGGTAGTTTCAGAGATTAACAAATTCAAACAAACAAACAAACGAATGAACGAACGAACGAACGAACGAACCAACCAACCAACCAACAAACAAACAATCAATCAATCAATCATTCAATCAATCATCAAATCAATCAGCGCGCGCGACGGAAGCTCTCAAAAGGAATATTTTTTTCCGTTTTTGCAACATTTTTCATTGATGCTCCACTTCTATTGGTCGTAGCGTGATGTAGTATAGCCTATAGCCTTCCTCAATAAATGGACTATCCAACACAAAAATAATTTTTCAATTTGAACCAGTAGTTCCTGAGATTTGCGCGTTTAAACAAACAAACGAACGAACGAATGAACAAACGAACGAACGAACCAACCAACCAACCAACCAACCAACAAACAAACAAACAATATATCAATCAAACAATCAACCAATCCATCAATCAATCAATCAAAAAATCAATCAATCAATCAATAAATCTTTCAAGCAAACAATCAATCGATCAATCAATCAATCTGTCTATCAAACAAACAAACAAACAAACAAACAAACAAACTCTTTAGTTTTTAAATTTCAACAAAAACTGTTAAGATATTAATTTAAATTGTATGATGTAAAGGGCAATTATAATATGCATGAAATGCTTAAGACAACTGACGTATTTAATTTGATAAGGATTAATATCACGTTTAAAAAACATCTTCGCAAATAGTACATTATGTTGAACAAATTTGGTTGTCATAAAAAAGGTTATAGTAAGTTAACCTTAAAAGATACACATATGCTGTCGCTGACTTTTGGTTAGAACTTTTAAAGGGGTACAATTCCGTAATACATGATTTTTGCTTAACATCAACCGTTTACGCAGCGCGCGCGACGGAAGCTCTCAAAAGGAATAATTTTTCCCGTTTTTGCAACATTTTTCATTGACGCTCCACTCCTATTGGTCGTAGCGTGATGTAGTATAGCCTATAGCCTTCCTTGATAAATGTACTATCCAACAAAAAAATAATTTTTCAATTCGAACCAGTAGTTCCTGAGATTTGCGCGTTCAAACAAACAAACAAACAAACAAACAAACTCTTCAGCTTTATAATATTAGTATAGATTTATGAGAGGGCTCATTGTTATACAGAGAATGTTATATATGCACGTTGCAGAAGGCTGATATTCTAGTTTGTTTCAAGAATAAACTTAATAATAATTTAAACTAGATTATGTATATATATAACGTATACATAACAACAACGTCTAGGCCCCAAACTAAGCATTAGCCTGTGTTTTGGGTACCTAACGAAGACACCACATATATATAACAACCAAGACCCGGTACCAGTATCAATAATCATATAAATACTGACCCGACCTGTCGAACCCGGGACCTCCAGCTTCGTAGGCAGGGTTGCTATCCACTAGGCTAAGCGATTGTCAAATGATTTGAATAAATTAATAAACTTAGAAGTGTGACTGAAATCAAATAATGATAATCAATAATATTATTAATAACAGTAAGAAAAAGTGTGTAGCAGAATAGGGTTTCACAAATAGTATACCTAATAATAATAATACCTGGGACATCCCACACAGCGCCATCTAGTCCCATACTAAGCAGAGCTTATATTATGGGTATCAGACAACTGATATACATACATAAATATTTTATTACTATATTTACATATATAGATATTTAACACAGACAGAGATTATTATTTATTTAGACAAAAAACTAAATAGAATACTGAACACCTAGAAAAACGCAAAAATAGCTTGTTATTAATGAAGTCAATAATAACACAAGCACACACAAGGTAACTGCGTAAATCTAGGAACTTTTCAAGAAAACGATACAATGCAGTATAACAAAATGAAGAAACTTTCTCCTTATACTTTGACCGTTGCTTTATTGAGTTTCTCTTTCTACGCATAGTTCCCTGGTCTTGTATAAGGGGGGAGATGTATTGCCTGTAGCTCAGATTATTGAAAGAAATAAATGAAATAAATTTTCTTCCCTCTTGATTAATTCCTTATCGTTGCATGTTGGATTAGGTTAGATAATACTTATGGTCGACATGTAAAATGTGAACTTGAAAAAAGTGTTTCGAAATTTGTGGTCTGAATTTAAATCGCGTTTCCCATAAATTCCATCAGCAATAAAATTGGCAGCGCCACCTCTAGGTGTGCATCTCACACCCAGAGATGGCGCTCCTAAATATCGTATAAAGATAATTAATTCATACTGTTTAGTCTGTTGTTTTTGTTTTGGTTTTATAAAGTACACGGCTATAATGGCTCAAGATAGGAAATAATATTTTAATTTTTTACATTCTTTTTTATATTAATGTTTTCATTGATTTTAATTACATAAGCCTTGATTAATACATTTAAATACTTAGGTATCTAAAAATTAACCAAATGGCGCCAAATGGAAACCAACGCACACATAGAAAAACATTTCACCTTAAGCCGCTAGGATCGCTTATGTCGCGTGTTGCAAACATGTAGGCCGAGTTGCACGTATATTAAGCGTAGTGTTTATATAATCTACGATAACACAGCCATAAACCACTGACACACATAAACACACACACACACACGCACGCACACACGCACGCACACACACATCCCAAAATCACACAAATATGATTGTTAACTTATGCATATTTGTTAGTTTAATTGTTTAATTAAAAGTGTAATCCATGTTTGGCCTTATTTAGGATTAAATTTGATTGTGTAATATTTAACTGTAACGCTGTAGGATTACCAAATAAAATAAAATAAAAATAAAACGATAAGAACTATAGGCTCCCTGTCACTGAACAATAAATGAAACACTGCAATGGCGTATGTGTGAATGAAACTTCGCAGCGTACTGACGGTCGGTAAACTTACCGTTGTTTGAATGTGTACAAGTTGACGTGTGAGATGGTGAGTATATAAACGGCTGACTTACTAGAGGTACATCCGTAGTTAATTCAGGTACTCCTAGGTGCAGGTCACAAATTAAAATCTAATAAATCACCAATGTCATGAGAAATTGCATTCTTTACACAAAAAAAAAACATCCTCGCTGTCTTCAAAAACTTGAGGTGGTATATAGTTTTTTTATTTAATTATTAAAATTTTAATTAGAACACAAAATATTATGTTTCATTAGATTTTTTGATTCATTGACATTAAGTCGGTACCAATGCCACTCTGTTTGGTAAGTAATAATTCAATACTTTTAAAAAGAAATTATAATAACAGCCCAAAAACAAGTCTTATTTAGTATGTCCATATAAACGTTTCGTCTCGTAATAGCCGAGTGGTTTACGCTTCTTATTTAGAAGATAGTGGTTCGAACCCTATAAACGAGCATGTAATAATGAGTTTTTTTCTGACTTAAGTACCTAACGTTACTCGTAGAGCGAGTTGAGCCGTCGGTCCCGGTTGCCTTCATAAGATGGCAGTTAAAATCCACCAATCCACACTGGAGCAGCGTGGTGGATGAAGCTCCAATTACCCTCATCCCAAGACGTAAGGACTTTTCATTGAAGCCTTATAATGGCTCTCTGTTACACAGATCATTGTCATGTTGTTAAAATGTTTATTATAATTATTCAGTATCGTATAAATATTTTAATATGATCATGAATCGAAAACAACCATTGACTAATTATAGGGGGGCTACTGCAGGGGCTTAGACCTCCTCTCGAGATGAGAGAGCTTGAAGTTTAATTTACCACGCTGATCCAATGCGGGTTGGTAGATTGTATTCACTTCCATCTATTGATGGCAACCGGGACCGACGGCTCTTCGTGGCTCAGTCAATGACAGTTACGTACTCGGTTAAAAACTCAGGCTAGTCATATACATACTAAATTACATTCTTAAATAACATAATATCACGGACCAAAGTGAGATATGTTATTTTACTCTCTGATAAATATTATGTACTCAAAACAAGATACGTGCTCACGAGTAACTAAGTACATTATGAACCGGTTAATTTAAAGGAAAAGTACTACTTGTTACATTATTATGAATCTACATATTTTAGTATATGCTCGGGCAGTTCGGGAGCACGAAACTATACCTACATATAAGAAATTTTTGTATTTTAACCTGGTTGTTTTGAAACTTCCTTTAATATGACGGACTAAACATTACATAATGAGAAAATCCTCTATCTCCAAAAAATTAGAAAATCCTTTATCGCCACATTTCCTCCAAAACCGTACTTGCAAAACTATAGGTCAAAGGGATCCTCTGTGCCAAGTTTCAAAAAAGTCCGTGAACGGGCAGACTACAATACCGAAATTATAAAGTACCATCGGAAGTTAACAAACAAGATCGTTATGTGTGTATACACTCGAATCGATTATCGACATTTCCCCATCTATGGAGTAGTTTCGTAGTGTAGATACATAATATAATATAATGTTGACAATAATTGTAATGTAGATGGAGACTAATAAATTCATTTTATATTTTTAAGTTCGTCAGTAAATAACATCTCGAGTATGCGTCTCCTGTCTGGAACCCATTCTATCAAACTTACGATAATAAAATTGAAATGGTCCAAAAAAAAATTTCTTCGTACCCTCAACTACCGAATGCGTTGTCCTCGATGCTCATACAGTGAACTTTTAATAAGATATAAAATGCTGTCTCTACATAATCGACGCTTCATAGCGGACGCACTTACTCTTCGGAGTATCTGCGTTGGTGACGTAGATTCCCCTCATTGGCTCTATAGTGTACCGTAGTGTGTAATGTACCGTGCCTCGGAGAGCACGTTAAACAGTCAGTCCCGGGCGCTGTCAGTAGATGGCGGTCGTTACAATCCCCAACCCGCAGTGGAGCAGCGTGGTGGATTTAAGGCTCCAAGCCCCCCTCCTCACCTCGGGGGAGACCCAAGCCCCTGCAGTGGGGTGAAAAAAGGTGATGAAGATGAAGAAGCTCTCTAGTGTGAGTTTCCGAGTGCCACCAAAACCTACACGGTCAAAAGACTTGTTTCATGTCCCGATAACCAGAACCAATATCGATGAACATGCGCCTCTCCACAGATTAAGTGCTCTTCACAATAATAAATTAAATGATTTAGACATGTTTTCGTGCCCTCGCTGCATTTTTCGTAATAAACTTAAGCGCGTGTTTGGGGATGGTTCTGTGTAGCTGTGCTGCGGATTCTTCCTGTTTGGCTTCTTTTGCTTTGCATCTTTAATGGCCTGGTGATTCCGGGTTGGTTGTTGGCTTGTGATGGCATACGGTTAGCCCTGAACAATTAGCGCAGATTGGAATTGTACTGCACAGAATTTGCTTTACTTGAACATTTTAATTTAATTATTAACAAATTGTTTTATTACTTAATTACATTTATTAACTATACAGTGTAAACTTCATAATTCCTTTTAGGTTCTCAGTGAGACTATGTAAGGGAACAAATGTAATTAAATTTGTATACTTATTTTATCTATACTTATTATGCATTTTATTACTGTTTGTCTTCAATAAAGTAAATAAAATAAAATATAAAAACAGAGAAATAAATTTACATAGCGTAGTCTAGCACGCATCAACTCGCATTATAAAGTCGCGTCTAGTAAAAAAACAAATGTTTCGTAGGTTCAGTTTGCGCCAACCTTTTAGCTCGCTCTAAAGTCGAAGCGAATAACGTCGCAGTAAGAACAATGGGCATCAGATCAGAGCGGACTCCGAACCTGTGCAAACCGTATGCGTGTCAATTTCAGTGTAAACTACAAGTTTGACGCGACGCGGCGTACAGTTTATGTAGAGTAGTTTATGAAATCGGTTCTATGCAGGCACTTCACGTTCGCCGAGCGGAGGCGAGCGCCGAGATAGTACTATGTCGGTAAAAGAGAAGGTGGAAATGCTTTCTCTTTTATCCGTATAGCGCTGTCTCTAGCGCTAGCCTCCACTCGGCGAGCGTGTAGTGCCGATGTAATCATTGTTCCAGTTGTTATTACCTGGTAAGTACCCACACGTGTGTGACTTGGTACAGACTTCGTATACTAAAGTCACTCGTACCAAAAAACGATTATTTTTTAACTTCAACTGACCGTACAGAAACAATACTAACCACCGCAAACAGTCATAATTTTAAAAAAAAGTTGTGTGACATTTAAAAAAAAAATTATTTAATATTTTTTTTTTATACTGGTCAGTCGCTACTTTATCGTCTGTACGGAAATCCCACACGTTAAATATAGCATATTATACCTAACAATTAGGAATTATAGATTTCCAATTTTTACTCTCAAGGCCTAAAAATAATAATATGTGATTTTCCGCTCTGTGGTCGACGTTACGCAAACCCATGGGATATAAAACTAATCAAAATTCGAAATGAATGAAGAGAGAAGCTTCGAGCCGGGGATTTAAAAGGCAAGCCAAGGGGAGCCGCAAGCAAAAGTTAGTTATTTCAATATAAGTGAACGTCACGTTCCAATCAAATATGCGAAACAATCAACTGAATTTTACGAATAATGAAAAATATTCCAAAAAGATGTAAGTTTTTGGCAAATTAATCACATTACCGATGTCGATAGTAATATCACCCTGGACTAATATGGTCCTTTACATGTTTATTTCGCTCACCACAACTTTATCTATAATTATATAAATAGATAAAGACACAACAGATTTACTTGTTTCTCCTCTGTTTGTCAACCCATTTTCTTTCTTTTTTTCTGTATATAATAATATATATAAAATAATAATTTATAAAATATGTTTGCGAAGACACCACATACATATAACAACCAAGACCCGGTACCAGTATCAATATTCATAATATAATTACTACCCGACCTGAAATTCGAATCCGGGACCTCCAGCTTCGTAGGCAGGGTCGCTACCCACTACGCTAAGCAGTCGTCCATTATTCGTTAAATACATGGAATGTTATTCTAGTATCTTTATTTTATTTTCCAATACGAATTTTGTCACACAAAAATGATGAATATTTCAAAACTCTACCCCGAATCAGCATAACCGGATCTCTAAAAGAATACGGTGACACTGGTTTGTATGCAAATAACAAAAGTAGGCGAACCTAGTAGGTATCGTCTGAAATGGGATTCATCTCATTAGCACATAAAATACCCCAACTAGGATCCGATTTTACACGATTACGTGTGAGTTAGTTGGAGACAGCACTTAGGTCCCGACCTCCGTCATTTCAGACCGATCTCTAAGTTAATGCGCCGGGTATATTTGTTAAATCATCGTGAATGTACCAAGGCATCACGTATAAGGAGAGATACTTGTTTTTGTTATATTACTGCTGCGCCATAATGTTAATATGCGAGGGTAAATATAAAGCCATGTCAATATGTAAATGAAAATCCGAATGTGTACCTACGGGTCGGATTTCAATTCTGTTGGGAATACTTGACTAGGTATAGCGGGAAAGGCTAACTTTAAACGGTATATTAAATACATACTCTGTTCACATTCATATTTATGTTTCATTTTGTTCATTTAATTGACGTTGTAATTATACGCGCATTGAAATGACATGATTTGAGTATCAATTTATCATGCGTATTTCTCGTTTCCGCCATTTTTTAGTTTATTTTGAATCTAGTTAGTCTCCACTTAAACATTTTTGATGTCATCTCTCAGATAAACCCAAATCTACGTTATAGTTCTAAACACAGAACGAGAGTGTGCATCCTACATAATATATATATATATATATTATTTTAAAAAAATATATTATAATGTAGGATGCACATATGTAGGGTTTATCTGAGAGTTTATATATATATTATTATTATATATAATATATATAATGAAAATAGCAAACACCTTTTCAATATCCCAATATTTATGACAAACAATTTATATTCTTTATTTTATTCATATTTTTGACCGCAAATTACAAATCTAGTAAAAACATTATGCGTATGAAAAAATATCATGAATACAGAATAATATATAGAAAAACTATTATCGAACAAAATTTTGAATTATCGCTTGAATAATCCAAAATAAAAAATTCCAAAATTTTTTGGATTTTGTTTCTCTGCACAAGTTTTCCATATTTTGAGTATCATCAACTATATAATTTTTTAAAGTTATTGGAAGTGTATTTTAATGTACTAAAACTAATATAGACAACTTTTTGAAGCTGTATCTCCATTTTCGTAATAAAATAAAAATACGATATTCTTTAGATGAAATCGCGTGCTCACACTATACTAGTAACCTATATAAAGCAATAATTTCAGCTTTATTAATCCAATCATATGGACATATCATCAGTCAGGTGATAATGTTAGTGTGAAGCGTACAGGACCCACTTTAGTATCAACATAGTATTAAGAAGATATTCAATATTACTCAAACCTCTCTACTCATAGTGCCCCATCCATCATTTTGATATTTGATATAGCTGAATGTAGCATCGGCGGCCCATTTTTTGGGGCAGATTTCATCGCAATCGTCTTGGAAACATGTAAATACAATATTAGGTTTGAGAGATAATCTTTTCGCGTTTTTTTTCCAGTTTAATTCCATTTAAATGAAATATTATATGTATTGTGCCTTTTTATTGGCCTTTTTATATAATAATAATAATATATGGGACTTTCCACACAGCGTATCTAGTCCCAATGTAAGCAAGTATTATGCTTGTGTTATGGGTTACTAGACAACTGACATAAATACATACTTAAATGTTCTTTATAATATATACATATATATTTTTTTGCGAAGACACCACATACATATAACAACCAAGACCCGGTACCAGTATCAATATTCTTCATATAAATACTGACCCGACCTCGGATTCGAACCCGGGACCTCCAGCTTCGTAGGCAGGGTCGCTGCCCACTAGGCTAAGCGGTCGTCATATGTAATGTATTGTAGGTAGTCAAATCATTCCGTAGAAATTTTGGGATTTGTGGTTAAAAAATACGACAAGTTGTTTTGACAGTCTGTCTTCTCTTGATGTTAATTAACCTTACATTACTTAAGGAAACCTGAAGAGACCGAAACAAATGGAAATCTAAAATTGTAAGATCAGGGCTCTACTCTATGGTGGGTGCATTGACACTTCCAAGCCAAATACTCTCAATTTGTTCTGCATGGCTAACGATGAGTGTGGTCTGGTATTTTAAAAGACTAGACCCTTTGTATTGATCCTTTTCAGCCTTTTTTTTAAATTGTATAAAGAAACGTGGACATCCAACACAGCGCCATCAAGGCCCAAACTAAGCAAAGCCTGTACCATGGGTACCAGACAACTGATATACATACTTAAATATTCTTTTTTTATATAATATATATGATATTTCACATCTAGACACGAAACAAATAGACTGGTTCATGCTCACAAATATTTGTCACGGGCGAGAATCGAACCTATGACCCTTGGCTCCCCAGTATTAACTCCGAAATTTTAAAATTTTCAACCCAAATTATACACCTCAAATTCGCAAATAAGTTTCTTAACGCTTAACTAAAAATACTCATACACCTGCTTAAATTTTTTTTGTCCATAAAGACCTAATGTATCATAACATTAATTCATTACGTCGTTATGACATTATGACAACCGCTTAGCCTAGTGGGTAGCGACCCTGCCTACGAAGCTGGAGGTCCCGGGTTCGAATCTCAGGTCGGGTCAGTATTTATATGATGAATATCGATACTGGTACCGGGTCTTGGTTGTTATATGTATGTGGTGTCTTCGCTTGGTACCCAAAATACAAGCTAATGCTTAGTTTGGGGCCTAGACGTTGTTGTCATGTATACGTTACTATTATTACGTTATTACATTTGTAATAATTTCTAGTTGCTCAATTGAACTCCATTGGATCAAAATTTTTATTGTGTAGTGCCGTTTTTCGGGACCCAAAATTTTCTATAATATAAAAATATGATTTTCTATTTTCTCTTAAAATAAATTGGAATCCATCCAAAGCAAACTATTTTCACCGCCCTTAATGAAGTCGAAACTGATTCGATTGATTGAATTTTGATTACATTTTTCCGGTTTGGTTCGAGAGGAATTTCAATTGGGAATGAAAAGGGATCTTTGTTAAACTTGAAAGGAGGAACTGAACGGCGCGATCTATTCAATGCCAAAAGACTGAACACTTTCTGATTCTCAAAGAGGACGAGTCATTATTATTGCAAACCGCGATTCCAATTTATTGAATATATATCGCGAAATCAGCCATTGAAAATGTGTTAAAATTATAACAATGGCGTGCCCAAAAATTATATTATTGTTTCAATAAAATCAAACAAAAATTTTAAACTGAGATTTCTTAGTCACATAGAGTTTGTCTACGGAATCTTGACTCTCTCCACTACATTGCAATTTATTTGAAAATATTACGTAAAAAAAATGGGGTAACTTTTAATATAGCACTAGGGGCTAGGTGTTACATCATCATCAGCCCATTTTACCTCAATGCAGGAGCTTAGGCCTCCCCCAGGGTGAGGAGGGGGTTTGGAGCTTAAATCCACCACGCTACTCCACTGCGGATTGGGGATTGTAACGACAGCCATCTATTGACAGCGTCCGGGACCGACTGCTTAACGTGCTCTCGGCACGGAGTCAGTGATAGTTAATTTACTTAAGTCAGAAAAATTCATTGGTACACGCCCGGATTCGAACCATGGCCCTATGGCCTTGTAAGTTGTTACATCACAAAACACAAAATGTTACAACAAAAATATGAAATTGAAGACTTTTTATTATTAAGATACATAATAATATCTCAAAACCTACCTTTCAAAGTCAAATAGATCAAACTCTTCAACTTTCAAACTCAAAAACTTTCAAACTCAAACAAGTACACTATGTAAACGTAAATTTATCATAGAAATAAAGCAGTAGAGTATAAATATCACACCACGACACAACGATGCTTTTAATGAAAACATGTTATAGAACAATACTATTAAGAAAATTAAATATTGCTAATTTGCAGTTGCAGTGCAGTGAGAATCGTGATAGCCCAAAGCGCAACGAACCTGTCTCAAACTTATAAGGCCATAGGTCCATGGTTCGAATCCGGGCGTGTACCAATGAGTTTTTCTGACTTAAGCACATAACTATCATTGACTCCGTGTCTCGGAGAGCACGTTAAGCAGTCGGTCCCGGACGCTGTCAATAAATGGCGGTCGTTACAATCCCCAACCCGCAGTGGAGCAGCGTGGTGGATTTAAGCTCCAAGCCCTCCTAACCCCGGGGGATGGCCTAAGTCCCTGCAGTGGGGTAAAAAAATGGGTTGATGAAGTGAAGTAAATTTGTAGTTTCGACAGCGACTTGCAGAGTTTTCTCTCAGAAAAACACGTTACCTTATTGGCGGATGGTGACATGATTAAGCATGAAAATGCAATCATTTTTATTGGTAGCTAGGGACGGTGGATTTTTCTATATCTACTTTAAAATCTTTTAAACAATGCATTTCAAAACTGTAAAAAAAAAATTGTTTATATTGTCTGTTTATTTTTTCATATCTGATGTACGGAACCCTAAAAATATAAAAAATTTGTTCGATGATAGCTAACTAATATACTTCAACCATACACAAGGGATCCAAATAATATTATCAAATAATTGTGCTTTTCAAAATATTTTAAACAATAACCGTTTAAGAAGTCAAAAGTTATAAAGAAAAACTTAAACGATTTTCGTTGTACATTTCCAAAAGTTATGATATTTTAACGTGATCGTAATAAATTTCATTGAAAATATTCACTGAGTATCGCGAGAAAAGTTAATCGCGGAGGCTCAAATCTCCATAATCAGACGTTCACAAAAACTTATAAGCGACGACTAGCCAAGTGCGTATCTGACAAACATTAACTTAGGGTTACGTAGCATTTTACGCTTATAAAAAATCTTCCAAAAATATGTTACTCAAAATAATTTTCTTTGGTTGTATTTGTTGAGCAAGTGCTCTATGTGTATTTCTTTTTTACATTTTTTAATCGATTGGGTGAAAAATAAAAGATAGACAAATTGTTAACGATTTTTAGAGCACATATCTTGACAAATATTCGCTTTCATAAAAAAATGTCACAAATACAATTTCATTGCATTTTCAAAGACCTATGCAACGATATTCCATACGATAGGATGAGGTATGAAAATTTCTGCCTGAGATCAATATGTAATGCGTAAATAATTTAATTTTCGATATCAATTCATTGTCATTTAATATAATAATATCTCGGACATCCAACACAACGCCATCTAATCTCAAACTAAGCTAAGCTTGTATTATGGGTACCAGACAACTGATATACATAGTAAAATATTCTTTGTAATGTATACATATATAGATGTCTTTACAACCAGACACGTAACAAAATAGACATGTTCATGCACACAAATATTTGTCCCGGGCGGGAGTCGAAACCGCTACCTTTGGCTCCACAGTTAAGGTCTCTACCGACTCGGCCAATCGGCCAGCTTCTCTTTCATATGATGGAAATATCAGCCTGTGCTGTGACACACGAATGGACGGATATGAGGATTTCGTCAAGTCGTATAATTTTATCATTTTATAAGGCCCCATAGGGCCATGGTTCGAATCCGGGCGTGTACCAATGAGTTTTTCTGACTTAAGTACACAATATCACTGACACCGTGCTTCGGAGGGCACGTTAAGCAGTCGGTCCCGGACGCTGTCAATAGATGGCGGTCGTTACAGTTCCCAACCCGCAGTGGAGCAGCGTGGTGGACTTAAGCTCCAAGCCCCCCTCTTCACCCTGTGGGAGGCCTAAGCCCCTGCAGTGGGGTAAAAATGGGCTGATGACGATGACGATGACGTATAATTTTATAAGGGTTCTGTTTTTGCCGGTTGGTTTCGGAACCCTTAATATAGCATTTCTTGTAAAGCTATTTTTGTCACGTCTTAAGTGAAAATTTTGGGTTGGCTTTCCAAAACTACCACCCTAGGGATGTTAATAATAAGAAAGAGGGGGGCGAGGTAAACACAATAAACCAACTTTTAGAATTTTTAGAAATGCGGTAGGTAATAAGAAAAAAAACAAATTAAAAATGAGTATTACATACTTGCTATTACGACATTTTCAATAACTTTTAAACTCAAAACACTTGAAACCAGCTTCAAACACTTAATTTTCTTTAAGTCTTCACTGTTAAGGTTTAAAAAATTATAATTTTAAAACTATAAACCATTATAAAACGTTTTTTTTATGCTGCTACAGTTTACTAACACGAACAATACGTTTACAATTACTGTAATAAGCACCGGTAACAAGTATTACTCGTAGATGAAATGTTGCACTATTTTTTTTATTTCGAAGTATGTTTCACTCTAATAAATTAATTGTTTAATTGCACTGATTATTTTTATTAATATTTCGAAGCAAGTTGCAATCTAAAAATGTAAAAAAAGAATGATTTACGTAATTATTCTTAGCTTGTTAATTGAACAATATTAACAACATTGATTGATATTGCTATTGAGTGAACTTCAGTTCAGTTTCATAAAGCAAATATAAAGACAGGTTCACATTTTGACCCAAAGCATATGAATGCCACAGTTCGATACGCATGCAAGTAGATTGTCGCACTTTGTCAATAGGAGAGTTCTAGAATCTAGCTAATAAATTGTGACGTTAATTTGTTTTGTCCCTTTATGTTCCAGCAGTTCTATTGCATAAAAAAAAGAGTCAAAACACAGTTAATTCGGTTCACGATTCATTTGCCAAAGTCTAGTCATTGTATCTACCTTATAAGAAATAACATTATGAAAGAGGGGGGCGAGATGAAGAAATTAAATAAACTTAGATTTTATAGTAATGCGGAAATAAGAAAAAAAAAAAACGACATTAAAAATGAGTTATACATACCTGCTACTAAGACATTTTTGATAGCCTTCACAGTAAAAATACTTGATACTAACACTAAATGGCCAGCCACTCAAATCAAATCAAATCAAAATATCTTTATTTCGTAGTTATGTAACATAATCTTAAATTACGTCATAATATGTCACTAATAAGTTTCAACTATTTAAGTTTGGTACATAAAAAAATGTTAAAAAGAAATTGAGTCAAGGCAGGTTGCTTTTCTAGGTACCATTTCTCAATCAATAGTTATGTGGTTAGGAGTTTTTTTTTTTTCAAAATGGCACACGTAGAACGTCGTGGTTTCTGGCGATATTTTGAAAAAGCTCCATATTAACCGTACTACGTTGCCTATTCTTGTTATTTTTTATTAAAAATACAAACAGCATATTTCGTTGTTAGACACTGAATCAAAAATCAAAGTAATAGCCAAAGCAAAGTAATAAAAATATCAACTCGACACTGGCGAAATGGGTACAAACAGAAAACGCCATAATTAAGAAGAAGGTGGTTAGGTTAAAATAATATAGTAAAAATCGAATATATGGGCACGATGCTAACTGTGCAAAAAATCGATGGTTCCAACCCACTAGGAACATAAAAAACGTGCGAGGCGAGCGAGCGAAGCGAGCGTGCCACGGCAGTGGCCGCCGAGCGCCACGCAAATCGAATTGTTACTTGTTACTAAAGTTAGGTTTAAAAGTTCTTAACATATTTACTGTTTTCAATTTATTTTAATTTTGAAGTCTATTCCCTCTTTCAATAGTCAACTCTTTGATTATGTCAATGCAAAGAGCGAATTCATGTTGGTGGTAACTGGTATGTATTTTTTTATTTTTGGTTTTTTTTTACATTTCCGCATTTCTAAAAATTCGGGAAGTTGGTTTTGTGTCCTCTTCCCACCATCACCTAAATTATTATTAATACTTCTAGGGTTGTAGTTTTGAAAAGCTATACCGGTTAGATTTCTCTTTGTTAATGCGAGGAGCAAAGCGGAATGACAAACCACTAAAAAGCTTTTCTATTTATTTAAAGTTTGACCAAGATGGATTAAATGTCCATCATTTTTCAATTCAATAGGTTAGGTTATGTTTGCCTATGTCAATGCGAGGAGCGAAGCGGAGTGGAGCGACGAGCCACCAAGAAGATATTCTATCCTTTTAAAATCCGGCCAAGATAAAGTGATAATAATATAGTAATGCTAATGATCCACTATTTCTCAATCAATAGGTTAAGCTTTAGGTTCGTTTACGTCAGTGGGAAGGGTGAAAGGGAATGAAATAACAAGCTATGCGAGTGACATATTTAATAATAAAAATTATCGAAGTATTTGACAAACCAAAAATGGCAATCAGACTACTAAAAAATCAATCACAAAAATTATTATACAAAAACATATTTTTTAATCAAAGAAAATACAATATTATGGAAAAAAGGTTCACATATTAATCAAAAGGTTATTATTGACATAGCATTTTACTTTAATCACACAGGTTTATGGAGCATGCCATACTGTCAGTTATAGACTTTTGGTCAATGTGTAAGCCTAGCATTACAATTATAGTCGAGTGTCTCACTCAGTTCATTCAATCTTTGCGTTTAGTTCAATCAGATCATTTCGCGCCAATTTAAAAGAAATTGGGGCATGAAAACCACCAAATTATTTTTAAGATTGAATTACTATTTTTCTCGGTTGTATATAGGTATTTAATTTAGTAACATTAGTGTAGGGTAGTTGGTATATACTTAGATTGCATTTTCAATAAGTTTATTAGTAATATTAAGTTTTTAATAAAATGGCTTCTACGTCTACAAGTGCGTCTGATGTAGATAATGAACAATACACTAAGCGCAACTTGTATTCCTGTGAAGTAATATCAATGTGGAACATTTTAAAATTAGGGCGGGAATTAGGAACCAGGGAACAATGTGTGGCATTTGCAGAAGAAAAAGGACTTCTTAAAACTGTTATGTTGTGCCGGTACCATCGAGTACCTATGCGTGTTATTTATACAAAAAATAATATTGTTGGGCATTTTAGATGTACTAAGGGACAGTGCAAAACTAAAGGTGGATGCATTAGTAGAGCTTACGGCACGTGGTTTGAAGAAGTGCACATTTCATTGCCACGAGTATTTTACCTCATGTATTGTTTTGCTCATCAATTTAATTACAATGACGTTAAACGTGAAGACATTGATCGTTCGAGTGAACAATGTTTGTCGGACAGAACAATTTGTGATTGGTACAATTACTGTCGCGAGTGCATTGTATTGTACCAATTAACAGTAGAAGAACGACGAGGGAAAATTGGTGGACCCGGAAAGGTTGTGCAAATCGACGAATCCAAGTTCGGCAAACGAAAATATAATAAAGGTCGCCGAATTGAAGGCCATTGGATTCTCGGCATGATAGAGGATGGTAGCGAAGATCTGAGGCTGGAGATATGTGATGATAATGTACGCAGTGCAGACGTTCTCGTTCCACTTATCAAAAAACATGTCGCTGAAGGTTCAATCATTCACACTGATTGTTGGCGTGCATACGATTGCTTAGCAGATTACGGATATACTCATAATAAAGTAAATCATAGTGATCCCGATAATCCGTTTGTTGCAACTGATGGCACGCATACACAAAGAATTGAATCTCAGTGGCGAGTTGTTAAACGATTTTTTGGAAAAGACAATTACAATCATCGAGAAAATTTCGCTGACAGTACCTATACTAGAATACTTATAACGACGTAGAGTGTTACGTGAAAAACTTGATCCGTTTATTGCGCTTGTGGACGCCGTTAAATCTGTATATAATGTATTATAGTGTTGTTTACTTTTGATAATTTTTAGTGTATATACGTAGTTTAAAAATAACTTTGTGTTAGTGTTCTAAGTTCAAGGAATGACAAAAATGTCTTTGTAACGGGTATGTATTTTATTTTTTATTTTTGTTTTTTTTTTTTCGTATTACCGCATTTCTAAAAATTCTGAAAGTTGGTTTTGTGTGCTCGTCTCACCCCCCTCTAAATTATTAGTAATATGTCTAGGGTGGTAGTTTTGGAAAGCCGTACCAAAATTTTTACCACTAAAAATAGTAATGAAACTATAATAATAATAATAACTATATACTGGTAACTAACAATGAAACAGTTTCGAAAGTTAGACATATATTTTATCAATGTATCACGGATCAAGAATTATATAGTCCGAAGTAATATTTCGTCCACTAGTTACTAATAGGTAATTAAAATACTACTGACCGAATGGCCGAGTGGTTAGAGATCCTAACTGCGGAGCCGAAAGTCGCGGGTTCGATTCCCGCCCGGGACAAATATTTGTGTGCATGAACATGTTTATTTGTACCGTGTTTGGGTGTCAAATATCTATATATGTAAATATAAAGAATATTGTAGTATGTATATACTCATATACATACTTAAATATTCTTATTGACCTGTCGACCTGTCTAGTAACCCTTAACACAAGCATCATACTTGCTTACTTTGGGACTAGATGGCGCTGTGTGGGAAATCCTATGTATTATTATTAAAAAAAAAAGCTTAAGGAAAAAGGAATTTTATGAAAGTTAAGGTTTTTTATAAATGCCGTTACGGGCTTTAGGTCCAGATATTTAACATGCACAAAAGCACCGATTTAAGTTGCACATAAACTTTATTTCAAAAGAAAATCATTTCGTCACAAATCCCTTTTATGGCACATCTAGTTGTTCGCACTTGACTTTCTAAGAAAACTGACTGACTCACAGTACAGCGCCGGCATCATATTATAGGAATCTGCACCCCGCAGCATCTCGAAAATTCTGTCATTGAACATTCGATTTTTTAAATGCTAATTACAATTGATCGTGGGAATATTTAATAGCTCCGGCGTCACCTTTGTGTTTGTGAAGCCGCGTGATCTTTTGAGTAGATACTTTCTATAACACATAGACATGCTTCTATGCATAGACGTCACAATACATAACACAAAAACATTGTGTTGTGGTACGGAACCTTCGATGCGTCCGGCTCGCACTTTTGGCTTATTCTTTATATTCAAATCAAACGATTTTTAGGTTTTACAACTGAAAACATTCAATTTTTGTGCGTCATTTAAACAAGATTTTTCAATCTTCCCTGAAATCGAGGGACGCAGAGCCGATTCAAAGTAAATTACTTTTCTAGAGACCTTTTTAAACCGCTTTCCACAGACTTATCTTAAAGATTATGCGCGCTTTTAATTAAATCTATTTTATTTTTAATTCGAAAGAACTCGTCTAGATTCAAATAGTTCAAAGGAAATATTTTTTAATGCATAATGTATGAGTCTAACACATTTCTACTAAAACATACTTTTAGGTAAGGTAAGTACTTTAACATTAATAATGTATTTATTCTGTCCTGGTTGGTTCTGACATGTTTTTGATTATGTATTTGGTTCATGTTCGTGAGCCAAATTTTTCAACCCAACAGATGACATGTCCGGGTAAAACAAAACGTGTGGCCAACCATTGACTGAACGATTGGCCCAGTGGTTAGAGACTATAACAAAGGGTCGCCGCTTCGGTTCCTGCCCAGAACAAATATTTGTGTGCATGAACATGTCTATTTGCTCCGTGTCTGGGAGTAAAATATCTACATACGTATATATTATAAAGAATATTTAAGTATGTCATAGACATAAAGTCAGGACAGGCCGTATAGAACATTTCACAATACGAACGGCGGCCTCAGATCGTAATTGTTACATAACGCCATCTGTTATTATTCATTAGAACTACGTAGTCGGTTAGCAATCAACCTATTATTGAGACATCGATGTATCCTTGTCGGGACGTACTTAATTGAATGTAAACGTCTACATACATAATTATGTATTAACATTAAAGGAAACGTTTCACAGTGTATGGGCATCTGGGCTAGGACATTGTACAGTACTTCAAAAATACATAATCAAGGAAATTAACAAGTTTTACTACGAATTCCAGTAATCTGGCATGTTTTGTAGCCGCACAAAATGTTTTTTAAGTTAAACAATTAAAACACTCTGACATGAAAATGGTGGTTTATAGAATGACAAACAAAACTGTCACATATCTGCAATCACCTTATAGAGCGACTTTATATTTTGTAATTTTTTTTTTCATAAAATTTGTTAATCCATAAAATTTTATCAAAATTAATATAAACGATTATTATTAATATTATTATATTATATTCAATATTATTAATGATAGGTTATCTAGGTATGATTTTTTCTTCATATAAGTACGATAAGAAACCAGAAAGAACTTAATTTTAGAATGAAAAATACGTATATTATGATTTTTTATTACAAAAGAAAATATTATAGTATATATAACAAGTTAAGAGGGTACTATTTGTATATATTTTTTTCTCACCGATGATAAGAAATGTAATTTTTTTTGTTTATTGACCTTCCTATCATAGTTTGTGCAACCTAACACAACTTAATTTGGCATTTTTACGAATTAACAACGACGTGCACGCCACGATGTTCCGAGCGTGACTGAGTTGACGAGTGTCCTAAAACTGGAAATTAGGACACTTAATGTGGAGATATTGAGACGCGTTGTTCGGCCGGTCCTTTATTTATGTCTATGAAGTATGTATATTGATTGTCTGGGACCCATAATACAAGCTTTGCTTAGTTTGGGACTAGATGCCGCTGTGTGGGATATCCTAAGTATTATTGTTTATATATAATTGCATAGATCATAATTTTCATACATGGTTCGCTAACTTTTGTGACGAATTATCACATAGGAAACTTTATAGTTCTAATTGTATTTTTGATATCCCATAAAGTTTTCGTTCAAATGAAAGGTCTATACCTAAGTATTCTGATAACGATCTATGCGTTGCGAGGTATACTTATGGGAGCAAAGTAGATCTAATATTACTTTCTTAACATATCGTCAATTAGACTTTTAATAAGCAGATAGATAGATGACGACCGATTGGGAGTGGTTAGACACCCTAACTGCGCAGCCAAGGATCGCGGGTTCGATTCCCGCCCGGGACAAATATTTTAGTGCATGAACACATTTATTCCGTTCCGGGTCTGGGTGTGAAATATTTATATACGTATATATTATTAAAAAAAAAACAATATTTAAGTATGTATATCGGTTGTCAAGTAACCCATAACACAAGCATAATACATGCTTACTTTGGGACTAGATGGCACTGTGTGGAAAGTCCCATGCATTATTATTGTTATAAGTAGATAGATCCAGTCGGCCATGAAGCTTACAAGTAATAAATATTCTTACGAATAATTTCTGCAAATAAATTTTAAGCCAAGCACGCTCTTTCATATAAATGGAAAGTGTCAATAAAGGGCAATTCGCCTATTTCTTAGACGAGCACTCAAATATTTCGAATCGAATTACACAGAAATGTTTCGATGGAAATATTTACATTTCTAACTAATTTAAATAATCTTAATTCGTCCTTTCGCCTTATTGATTAAAATTTTCCTTTATGCGTGTCTTTTGTTAGTTAAGGGGTTTCTTCTTAAAAAACACGCCAAGCCACCGACGTTATGGATGTTTATGGAATCGAGTTTAACTTAAATAACAAGTAAACACCACGATCGAGTTATCCGCGTTCGGGAAACTCGTAATAGGCTTCGGGGGTAAGAAAATTAAAACTTGGCTCTTCATGAAAAACCCTCCAAGTGCGAGTCGGTCGGTAAAACTTACTTAGTACTTGTTACTTTAGTGATGATTAGAAAATTATTATTTGTCCGTCTTTATCTTCTGCAGTACGGAACATATATCGGCGCCCGCTTAGCCTAGTGGGTAGCGACCCTGCTTACGAAGCTGGAGGTCCCGGGTTCGAATCCCAGGTCGGGTCAGTATTTATATGATTAATATTGATACTGATACTGGGTCTTGGTTGTTATATGTATGTGGTGTCTTCGCTTGGCATCCAAAATACAAGCTAATGCTTAGTTTGGGGCCTGGACGTTGTTGTAATGTGTTGTGACGTCATAAAAAAAAAATTAAACTTAGGCGAAGGTCAAGCTAACCTATGTACTCAGTACAACCAATGAAGCACTGCAACAGCGGCCGCGTATATATGTGTGGAACATCGCAGCGCAATGTCGGTCGATAGACTTACTATGGTATGAGCGTGTTCAAGTTGACATGGGCGTACATAGCAACCTGACATACTAGGGGTGCTTCGGTAGTTAGTTCGTGATGCTATGTCCGAGTGTTCTTAGGTTCATGAAAATAAGATTTACTTATCAATAGAAGACGTAACAACATATGTATTTGTAAAAAGAATTTGTATGCATTTGTACACTTATGGACAAAATTACATTTCGACATTTCTTAAACAATGTTAAATTTATTTTGGCTATTTATTTGTTTATTAAGTTGTTTGTTTACCAATTACATTATTAAATTTATGAACGAAAAATTAAAAAAATAACACTTTAAAATGTGGGCGGTTAATTTTATTCATAGGCAACTACTGACAGCCCGCGACTTCGCCTGTGTGGACTACATATTCATATTATTTCGGCTTCAACGCAAATGCCATTAGCATATATTAAGTACTTGTCATATCCAAAGGTAGATTCTTGTACCCTAATCAAACTTAAATCACTTTTTAATAGACGTAGGGAGAGATCCTTTTTCTATCCTTTTCTCTTACCTTTATCACTTACTTTCTCGGTTTTCTTGGTTATCTTTATGAGTTGGAATATACCTTAGGTAACTTTCCCATACGACTTTTTGAAATATACATTTCTATAATATCTTCTATATACTTCTTTTTTAAATAATAGTGAAAACCTTGTCAGAATCCGAATAAAACTCACAAACAGACAGACGTGGGTAAAAATTTTGTTCTATACTGCTTAGATATGGTATGAAGTTAGTGAGGAATATATGATGAGCTTTTTATGATTATGAAGATGATAAAAATGAAACGATTTGTAAAAAAAATCCCTTAATTTTTTTTTTCGGTATGACATATCAAAATATTTAAAAAATTAAAAACGTTTAAACCTAGTTTTTGCTCATTTGAATATCATATAATTTTTTTGTGCCAATCGGTTAAGGTTTAATGGGTTGCGACCGTTAAAAAGTGGTTTGCATGGAAACTTAATAATACACACACACAATCACAACAACGTCTAGGTCCCAAACTAAGCATTAGCTTGTATTTTGGGTACCAAGCGAAGACACCGGTACACTTCTACTTGCACACTTGTACACAGTACTTGCCAGTACACAGTCCTCTTATTAACCAATACTATACTTATTACTTCGTATGTATTTATTATATTTCATATTATAGTATAGCCTATATATTATATGTATATATAAGTATAGAATAGCTCACGGCTAATTTCAGGTGTGATAATTTAACCCCGGAGAGTGAGATTCGACTATATTTCAGAAAGTTATAAAGGTAGACGAAAGGCAGTAGTCTCAAAAGATGCAGAAGCTGACGGGGCATCGTTTATAAATTAAAATTTTTAAATTAACTTAAAAAATTTATAAATTAACCCATAACTTTATTCAAAAAATTTAATATAATTGTTTGACCATTTTTTTTTATTTTTGATGTTCATTTTCAGTGTCCTCCGACAGTTGCGAGAAGCGCGAAAATGTAGATTTTTGTTTTAAATATATATTCTTTAAATAATAACTTTAAGGGTAAAAAAAATTTGTCAAGTGATGAAAAATCTCCTTGCATAGTGTTCTTAGAAGATTACCGAAGATTTACAAAGCGCCAAAACCAAATTTTTCCTGACACGTCACAGCAGCTTCGAGCGCAATCCTGACAAATGTACGACAAAATAAACTCGTCCCATATTCACTTTACGAGCAATCTTATAATAAAATTTACATTCAGCCCCTCGCCGCTCGCTTACAAATAATTGGATTTGCTACGAGCGCCTATTATGGAATATAAATCGTTGATTTATTACTAGCCCTACGTAATTGTCTATTAATATAATTGACATTTTGCGGTCCTTATACTACGAGGTTTGATTCACTAAAAAGTGTTAAACAGATGATATAGCCAATGATGTTAGACACTGAATTATTTTCTTCTATCTGTAGAATAAATAATCGACAATATGGCTTCAACAAACTATGCCTAGCACAGCTTCGAAAATTGGCCAAAGCTATACGAATTGATGAGGGCTTGCGGATTTTTCAGTACATCCCAAACAGCGCCATCTAGTTCCAATCTAAACAAAGCATGTATTTCGGACACCAGACAACTCATATAAATACTTAAATAATCTTTATAATATTCACATAAATTGATTTTTTTAAACACTGTTTTACATCTGGACACGGAACAAATAGACATGTTCATGCACACAAATATTTGTCCCGGGCGGGAATCGAACCCGCGACCCTTGGCTCCGCATTTAGGGTGTCTAACCATTTGGCCAACTGGTCATCTAACTGTCTGTCAAATTCTTAGCCTTTAGCAATAATTCTTGCAGTTTTTCGTCATTTTTCGTTTGTAATTAAAGACAAGTGGATACGTAAAAGAAATGAATTGCATATGAGCAATTTAAAAAAAGTAATTTCATTAGTTTAACTAGTTTTTTTTGTTAATGTGTTTTGCTATAAAGTGCAAAGCTAAATAAATACAAAAAAACTAATGAAAAAATTAAAAAATCCGACTGACGTTAGAAATTATAATAAATGAAAATATAAAAAAATGTGCTATAATCTATGGAATTTCGTTTGAGCCGCGTTGAATGCACCATACTAAGTTTTTTTCTTCGATACCTTACCTGAACAACTAATAAAATATGCTGCTGCTCTATACATTTAATTGAATATTATAAAATAGTGCAGGCGAAGAATGGTATTAAATATTGCAATGTTATAAGAAATTAGAGCAAATTTAAACGTATGCATTTTCTTTTCGGGAACCTTTTTCGTTTCCTGTGGGAATCTAAAGATTTTGGTTTTAATTTTTCTGTAAATTATGAGTAAGGCCTTACATTTCGTATTTTTTTAAATTTTAATCTCAATAATTTCGGACACAAAAGAAGGAATGATTGAATACCATGATTTTTTTCAATATCTAATCAAACTGTGCATTTTAAAATTATGATAGACGAAATATTTATATTTTCTATGTACTATAAGCGACTGATGACTGACCGGTTGGCCGAGAGGTTAGAAACGCTAACTGCGGAGCCGAGTCGCGGGTTCGGTTCCCGCCCCAGCCAAATATTTGTGTGCATGAACACGTCTACATGTCTATTTGTTCTGTGTTTGGGTGTAAAAGTATCTATATATGTATTTATATTATGTATTTATATTATATATATATTATATATTATTTAAGTATGTATATCAATTGTCTAGTACCCCATAATACAAGCATAATATTTGCTTACTTTGGGACTAGATGACGCTGTGTGGGATGTCCCAGATATTATTATTATCTATTATTATAAGTGTTGCGTTTTTTTATCTTTTATTTTCTTCACGAAATCAAAGATAATAAACAAATATATTTTTGTTTCTCATAACGAGCACTTTCATTTGATATGTCACGTGATGCAATTTAGAAAAGTTTTTTAATTTTTCTATTTTGCCCCCTTTATCGCTTAACGCTAAAGTTTGTATGTAAAATATAAGTGAAGATATATTCCATCTTTTTTAATTTTTTTGGGATCAGCAGTTTCAGTGCAAAGGAGTGGGGAGGAAGTTCAAAATTTCTGTTATTTTTTTAATATTTTTCAAACCATAAATTTTTAAAATATATATAAAATGTATTCGTGTTTCTTATAGTAAACATTTTAATTTGATTTTACACACGTATTTTGAAAATAAAAAAGAAAGTTATTTTTTTTTCATTTTCTAATTTGCACCTCTAAATAGAAATTCGTTTATTTACGTTATACATCTATGTGGTCGGATCAGCATACTCTGTATATGTACCGTACTGAATTTCAACATTTTTTTGTCCAGTAGATTCGGAGAAGTTGGGACAGACAAATACCAGAATTATCCTTAAAACCCACGCGATCACTGCGGACTGTTAAAAGTTCCAGACATCGAAAAGACCAATCAGGCGTTTTCGCATTGGTCATACGAGTACGGTTTTCAATACGCTTTCCCATAGAACCTCTTGGTAGCAGGTACCGAAAGTACAAAGCTCTGCGGTCCAATAAAACATCATTAAAACCTCGTTCGTAAAAAAAAGCTCGTTCCATATCCGATCTAAAAGGCGGTTCCATATATAAATACTTCCTAAATGCGTGTGTGGGCGGAAACCAGGGCAGACGGCAGAAATCACTCTTATCGCGACAAGCGATCGACCTTCCATCCTTTTTTTAGCCTTTTTCTAAGGGATAATGTTCCAGAAAATCAGTCTCGAAATAAGCTAACCGAACGAGACATGTGATTTTTGGAGAGACCGCGCTCTTACGATTTTAAGCTGTTATTTTATTGCGTGACCGCCCTTTACTGAAATCCGTGTGTTGAATAAAAGCCAACTACATCAGAAAATACTAGACTGGCCTAAGGCTGCGGGTTCACTTCAGGGTGAGAAACTATAAACGAGTATTCAGCGAGTGCAACTACATCGATCTGTCTCAGCGAGTATTTTCTGCAAGGAACAAATATGTTTTCACCGATATGTTACACAAAATCAACGTGACGAAGGAACGTTTTTAAGGGAGCGAAGTAGGTAAAACGAAGTTACAATGTATACAATAAATAAAGAAATCTGAAGTATTATTAAAATTAATTATAAAATTCTGTTAACTTAATTATATATTAGAGCACGTACGCTTCCTGTTGCGTAGTTTTAATTTGTGAATTTCGTGTAAATCAAACGAAAATGAATAGCCGACTACACATTTTAAAAATTATAATATTGTTATGAGTGTTGCTATGTACTTACTATATGTTACCGTAGAATTGTAAAAACCGTTAGTTTCTATTAAGTCTAGTGAAATTGCAAACTTCTTATTAGTTGATTTAAGGAAAATCATAATTGAAAATCATAATTTCTTAAGCCTTTTAGATGGTTCGTCTCCGCTCCACTTAACCTAACGTAGTAGATTGCAAAGTTTAGTGTGTTTACAATCTATCAACTATTCACATTCTGACGGTGACATATATATATTTGAGATTAATGTTGTTTATGCCTTGTCTCACTAAGGTAACAAAAATTATTTCTTATATTTTCAAGTCAAAGTCAAATATTTTCATTTAGTAGTTATATAACTCTTGGAATACTTCACAAGTGTGAATTTATTACTTTGTCGAAAAACGTCACCACATAGCCTCACTCAAAAAGTGCTTGTTCTTCTCAGAAGGATATGCAAGGAACTGAGACAGGCTCTTTTTAACAAAATTATAAACATTTTTTTAAATAATAAGTGCTTAAAGATTAATATTATTAAAACAAACCGATAGGCGAGCGGCTCACACCCATGGATTTTTATCATCTAAGTAGTCCGATACTTTATAATTAGCTTTTGCATAAAGCTTTCGTTTTATTGTAGATATAAACTTGTTAAGTGGTAACTCTTGAAAGTCAACCGGAATTTTATTGTAAAAGCATATACATTGCTCTTTTAAAGATTTTGTGAGTTTATTGAGGCGGCTGACATGGTTAGCAAGTTTATCTTTGTTTCTTGTATTAACATTTTGCCAATTACAATTTTTTCATTTTAAATAATACAAAAAATTTAATTACTATATGCTTTCAAATATATATTGAGACGGCAAGGTCATTACATTACGAAGATTGTATTCCCTTTGGCAACGTGTCCCCACAGCAGAATGCCATAAGTCATCAAACAATGGACCCACTGAGATACACCAATCTCGCGTTTTCCAAGATTTCAATTCTTTACATTGGAAAAAATTGTTTCATCACACCCGACAAGGACGAAACTAATAAAGAAGCAACTCCTTTTTACACGTTACAAACAAAACCATTACTTATTACGATAGGTATGTAAGTAGGTATGTTTTGCATATGCAAACAAAAAGTCCACGCGGGCGAAGCCGCAGTTGAATGCTAGTTCCTAAATTTTATCACTTAATGTACTTTGTTCAATTAATGTACTACGCTCATTAGTAAATAATCTCTTAAGAGCTTTTCTTAATAGTATATACAGATTTTGTTAAGTTTCTCAATTATTTTGAAAATTATTTACAAACCCACAGACGCGGCAGCTAACACGCACCAGATAAACACAAGCAAATCCTCATTTACAGGAATAAACAAGACTCGTATTTATACAACATATAAGTGTGTACGTATCAACTTACTGCCTCTACGGATTGAATGAAGCCCCGGGGCAAACGGGTCGCTGACAAGAAATAGGTAGTGAAACGGTGACCGAGCCTCGAATTTAGATTCAGTTGTAAAGTAACGCCATCGAAACTGATATTTCGATGACCGCTTAGCCTAGTGGGTAGCGACCCTGCATACGAAGCTGGAGGTCCCGGGTTCGAATCCCAGGTCGGGTCAGTATTTATATGATTAATATTGATACTGGTACCGGGTCTTGGTTGTTATATGTGTGTGTCGTCTTTGCAAAAATATTTATATATGTATATATTATGAAGAATATTTAAGTATGTATATCAGTTGTCTAGTAACCCATAACACAAGCATAATACTTGCTTACTTTGGGACTAGATGACGCTGTGTGGGAAGTCCCATGTATTATTATTATTATTATTATTATTATTATTACTATTATTTAGGATTCCATACACGATGGGTACCAATAGGAACCCTGTAACTAAAGGTTCCGCTGTCCGTCTGTCATAGGGCTGTATCGTCTGAACCGTAACAGTTAGACATTTGAAATTTTTCCAAATTATGTATGACTATGACCGCTGTGATCACATTATCATCATCAGCCCGTGTCTCTCCACTGCGGGATATAGGCCTCTCTCAAGGCTAGCCACCACACACGGTCCTCCGCCTTCCGCATCCAATTACCCCGGTATGGTGCTTTAGGTCATCAGTCCACCTGGTGTCCGACGCTTCGCTTCCCAATACGTGGCCTCCATTCGAGAACTCGTCTACCCCATCGGTTGTCGGTTCTACGGCAAATGTGACCGGCCTAATCACTTAACAAGCTGTAATTACAAACAATAAAAATAAAGCAAAGTTAAAAATTAAAGGAAGTCCTCTTACAAGAAATGTGTTTTTTTTTTCGACGTTTCTGGTATTGGTGCTTCTGAGATCATTGTTAACACATGAAATTTTCATAAAATATGTTCTACTTTAGCCGTTATAACTACAAATACCAAAATAAAATAAAGTTCAAAATTAAAGGAAATCGCCATACAAAAAACGTGTATTTGTATAGTATACGGTGGTACAGAACCCTTCGTGTGATAGTCTGACGCGCACTTCGCCAGTTTTTAGCATGAAACCCATTCGTAAAAATCGTAAAAACCAAATTCAGAATCGTAATCGAGAACGTATATCGTGGCTGGGCTTGCGTAAACGATTCCGACCTAGCACAAACAATACGCTGTAGCGCTCGCTGACTAGAAATTCGAGCGGGACCGCACTAAATTCGTTTTCGGGAACTGATACAGACGTATGATGGTTCGCTATCAAACAAACCGCTCTTTTATTTGCAGCACATTATTACTATCTGTGTTTGCTAACGTTGTTTGAATTACTATTAGTCGTATAATAATTAATTTGTATACGAATATCACTTTCGTTTAAAAATAAATCGTAAGCATATCTGACTTAGACATAGCTTCGTCTATTTGCAAAGAAAAAAGGACGTAACTACTTGTTAATTTTTCTTCCAGATTTCTTGACGCAGAAATTTCAATTCTCGTATAGTAAGTACCAATTAGTAGACCAAGCACAAGAGTCAAGTTCTTTGATTTCCTAGTTTCGAGGGTGCATTATAAAATGCATTAAAAAAGGAAAATTCTTAGATCCATAAGGATCAAAAAATTTTCCTTAAGCCTCCGTGTGTTTATTTGCTGAAAATTCTAAAAATATCGATAGATTTAAATTCTATAAGTTGCAGAATCATCGTATGCGTTATACCTATCGTGACCGCTTCGTATACAAAAAAATTGGATTCTGAATTCCTATACGCTTTAATTTTGCAATAAATATATAGCAATATCCCGAATACGTTTTGATGTGAAGTTATATGTGTAACTACCAAATTAATGAACTATAAGAAAGGAAAGTGCAAAAAGATTATTATTACCAATCAATATTTTCATCAACAGCATCGAGGTCGGGTCTACAGAAAGATTATCGGTTCATTTAGCTTATCAAGCTCCTCGAATCTCGAACATGATTTCCAAACTTTCTAAGAAACCCGTTAAATGCGACCTTAATCACAAGATAATAATTATTAAAGCGAAACCCCCATAAATATTCTGAAGAACTTTATTCATATTTATATAATTTTATCACATTGAATTACTTCTATATAGGTACATATTATTAAGAACAGTTAAGTATATATGTCAGTTGTCTAGTATTCATAATACAAGCATAATACGTGTTTACTTTGGGACTAGATGGCGCTGTGTGGGTTGTCCCAGATATTATTATTAATTTTTCAAACACGAATTCGGCTGAGGAATCAAAATTGGCGACCGATTGGCCGAAAGGTTAGAGACCCTAACTGCGGAGCCAAGGGTCGCGGGTTCGATTCCTGCGCAGGACAAATATTTGTGTGCATGGACATGTTTATTTCGTTCCGGGTCTGGGTGTAAAATTTATATTTTATACATGTATATATTATTTTTAAAAAAAGAATATTTAAGTATGCATATCAGTTGTCTAGTAACCCATAACACTAGCATAATACTTGCTCACTTTGGGACTAGATGGCGCTATGTGGTATGTCCCATGTAATATTATATTATTATTAAAAGCAGTTGAATTTTATGTTTTAAAGAAATATGTCACAGGACATATAACTATTGAAGGAGTAAAATATTCATATCTGTTCTGTTCTGATATAGGATTAAAAATAAACGGATATTTCGTAATAAAAAACACTACGAACCTACATCGAGCGTCGAGGCCACATCGGGCAACACCCTTATCTTCTACACACCCAGTTCAGGACATAGACATATATATACTAGCGTAGGAGACCAACTGACATCTAAACATCGCATGACCGAAACGGAAATGAGTATGTGTGCAAAATTCACATGTGGTTAAGCCAGTTTTAGTGATGTGCATGGGTGTTTTTTATATTATCGATAGCACGTAGTACTTTCATGATAATGTGTCGTTGAAATTACCGCGTTATCATAAGTCGAAATCGGCAATCCTATTTATTATTTTGAATATGCTATACTACATAATTTTTGTTTTGAGTTACTTTTCCTAACTTTTAGTTTTTTAAAATGACAAATCATCAATCAGTCAATTCAAATGCCATTTCCTTTACACCAATAAATATTTTTTTTTGTTAACAGTTGATAATAAAAAAATTGCAGAAGTAAAGAAAGCGTTAACATCATTATGGAAATTTTAATATTTAGTTGAATACAAGCCAAGTATTAAATAAAACAATATAAATAAACGATTTTTATTTTTAATGACAATACGTCACGTTGCAACGCATAACAACAAAATTTTAACTCTTTGTAAACAAAAAAATGAGAATGTATAAAACAAAAACATTTACAATGGAGAAGTTCATGATGTTCAAAATATACAATTTAACTCGATTTTTTTTTTAAATTCGTCAATAAATGACTGAGAAATAAATTATTGATATTTATTAATTTGACGACCGCTTAGCCTAGTGGGTAGCGACCCTGCCTACGAAGCTGGAGGTATGGGTTCGAATCCTAGGTCGGGTCAGTATTTATATGATGAATATCGATACTGGTACCGGGTCTTGGTTGTTATATGTATGTGGTGTCTTCGCTTGGTACCCAAAACACAAGCTAATGCTTAGTTTGGGGCCACGACGTTGTAATGTGCACGTTATTATTATTATTATTATTATGTATTTTCGTGTGGTTTGATTGGTGGATTCTTACTGCCCATGACGTCACATTGTCTACTCGATTGAGTGTCGCGTCGTCTCACTACACCACAAATTATGCCTTGGATGCCTTGGACTAGTCTATAATATTTTTTGTTTCTTTATGTAATAGGTAATTAAGTTTTATTTAAATATAAAAAAAACAAGTTTTTGTAAAAGACAAAGTGATAATTTGCCTAAAATTGATGTTTTCACTGTGATGGACTTTTTCTTCAAATCCATTTTATATTAGTGCTGAAATAAAGGTTTAGGCTCTAAAGTTGAAGGTCCTGGTGATATATCCCGGTAAACGTACGCTGACACCGATCGCTTGGTCTTCAGATTGACCTGTACAGAAATTACAGTTGGCATAAATGCTCTGACTTTAGATATTAAGTATTATTAGTATATAACTTAATATACCTACTTAGTAAGCACATATGAAAAAAAAAGAAACCCCTAACGGCACAAATTCAGTAAGTATAGATCCTTTCTTCAAAAGTCGTCGGTGATTTAGTTAGACAAAACAGTTATCCGTAAAATGTCTACTGTAAACCAAAGAATGTTTTCGAGGAGTCCCACCTGTTCTATTTAACATTTTTCCGTGTTTACAGGAAACCTGGATATTATGAAATAGTCATCATTATCAGGAAGCATTTTTTAACACCGCAGTTTCTTGGAGGAAAATGAGGTTAAACTATTGTATACAGTAGTTTTGTCATTTAAAGTTAAAATATTTACGACGTTCATAATCAGAGAACAGATAGAACGTCAGACTTTAAATCATAAATAAATAACGATTAAAATTAAATAGAGCATCAGATTTTAAATCATAAATAAATAACGATTAAAATTAATTGTGTATATATCTTATATTTTCATTTGAAAAGTCTTGTATTTACATATATACCCTATCTGTAGTATATATGTATAGATGTCATACTTTCCCTTACAATGTGCTGCCAGGCTAAATAAACCTCACAATATGTTTAAAAACAGTTAACGACATCATTCCAGTGGAACAGGTGCAATTAGGTAATATCAAATTTACAAAATATTTATATTTGAAAATATCGACATATCGATACATTTTGTGCAATCCCTATGCTTAATTGCTACATTGTAATTTTACACAATATTTTTGTATCGTACACATAATTGTTTAAAATAACAAATTATTTACAAAATAAAGTATTTACCGTATACTACTGATGTATAACCAAATAAATTTAGGATCGCTTTTTATAAAAATAAGCATTAAGATAACAATATGTTATTGGCAGTACTTACCGGTGAAATGTCTCTTTATTTGGATTATTAACATATGTTACAGTGCAATTTAAAACTGAACACTACACCATTTTTATCACAAGAATTAATTTTTGTAGAATTCAAAACGATTATAACACAAAATAGAAAACAAAGCTGGACCTTATTTTGACAAGTGAGTAATGAAGACTAAATGTGTTCAAAGAGGTTTTATGTCAGATTTTCTTGCATTTCTTTCTCGCATGTAGGATTTCCGCAAAGAGCTGGATGTCATTCGCACACTGTGTTCCTCTCTTACGCTAGTATATATACCTTTATGGTTCAGGATGTAACCGAGCGCGGCTCAACCAGTTGGCTGTTTTTGCAGCACAGTGTGTAAGGTAATAATAATATTTTTTATAGCAGATCCAATAATACAAGAGGCAAATAAAATAAAATGTACCTACATAGGCATACAGTAGGCTACCTTATCACTAAACAATGATGTTTTCAAGACAACCTTTGGGTGAAAAGAAAAGAATTGACTTTAAAATCAGTGCACTAAGTAAAATTAATACATATAAACAAACATGCACACACAGAATTAAATATCATACAATAAATATAATACATAAATGGATATTATATCTAATAAGAGTGACACGAACAAAATTAGTAAAAGGAAAGGATACCATGAGAAAAAGGGTGTGCTTGATCTGTCTTTTAAAAGAACTTGCATGTCACAGAAAAATTTCTACGTTTTTATTTTCTGACACATTTTCTATATTGCAACGCGCATTTAGTGTTTTCTTCTGCCTCACAGCTTAAGAATAATATATTTTCCGCTTTCAGTTTTCAGTTTAAATCTCTCTCGCATGGCAGGCGCGCGCGGATATTTATGTGCCCCTCGCGATTTCAAATCCCTGCTTCAAATGCGGATCTTTTTTCGAAATTACTCACGGAAATATTTTTTTAGGAATGACTAACCCTAATCTATCCTGTCGTGATAGATCTATTTCTCGTTTTGAAGGCCGTACTTCCAATTTCAGGGCATGTACCAATGAGTTTTTTCTATAATCTATATCTATAATAGCTGGAACGTCCCCAGACAGCGCTTTCTAGTCCCGATGCAAATAAGTATTATGTTTGCATTATGGGGTACAAGACAACATATATACATACATATTCTCTATAATATATACATACTAAATTCTTTTACACCCAGACACGGAACAAATAGACATGTTCATGCACACAAATATTTGTATACCGGGCGAAAATTGAACGCGCACCCTTGGCTCCGTAGTTAGGGTCTTTATCCACTCGGCCAATCGGTCAGTCCCTTTTTCTAGCTTACGTACATAAAACTATCACTGACTATGTACCTCGAAGAGCACGTCAAGCCGTCGGTCCCGGTTGTCATCAATCACTGGAGCAGCGTGGTGGTTTGATCTCCAAGTCCTCATCTCGAGGGGAGGTATGAGCCCCTGCAGTGAGGCATTAATGGGATAATGGTATGGTAATCCTATTCTATCCTAGACCAATCCTTCTCTGGTATTCTCATAAAACAGGACATAATTCTTAGTCGAAGCAAATACTTATGAACAAAAGTTTCGTTAAATTAGCAAAACATAAGTATCAGCCAGTTTGCTTCGATGTGAAACCGGTGACATTCGTTTTCATATCAATTTCGAGTCCATTTTGAGTTCGAAAAGTAGACTTTGTTTAAAGTACTTGCGATTATATTACTTTGTCAATTCAATGTCAAAGAAAGCAGCCAAATGACATAAAATAAGTCGGATTTTGAGGAAAATCACGAAGCGGCACAAATTCAGTGACTGGAAATGATACAAAGCGCTTGGGACATTACCTATGAAAATGTAATAATAGTGACAACGAACGACAGATTGTGTACAAAGAATGCGTACAAAAGATTGTTCTAGATCCGGAATCGTATCCTCGTTAGAGAAATACATAGCTAAGCTATATATACAAAAATAGGTGATTGCTCGTCATTCGTTCACATAGTGACTGTCAAACTGTTATCAAAGTTACTAAATTTCATAGAAGTAGGAATAATATAAGGTACACACTATTACACACACTACACTTTCGCTGCTTACTGGAAATACACTTAAATTAAGTGTATGTTCACGCACCGCGTCACAACGCTTGTTCGAAGTCTGGTACAATATTAATTTTAATAAGGAAACATGATCGAAAGCGATGTCGATCACTCTGGGGTTTATTTCCCCATCCCGTCACTTACTGTACCGTGGAAGCGTATTACTTGAGACAATTTTGAAGTTTAAGAATAAAAATCTCTACATAAACACATATAATTTACGTAAAACTTTGACAATAAACAGGTCTTGATATTCTTTGAGGATATATTTGAATGTAACTATTGTTAATAAAAGTTTGTCATGAAATTTTTTTCAAAATATTTTTGTCTCAAGTTACCAATACACAGTGGTATACTTGAGAAATGGTTCAAAACACGTACTATACCAAGTTAGCCATTACTGGTTCTACTTGAGACAAAATCAAATTAAATATACTTTTAAGTAAATTAAAAAAAAAATTCATATTCAAGGTAATTTTCGTAATAAAATTAAATAATAAGAAACCCTTAAATAAAAGTCTGTGGGACGAATAAGTAACTTTTATTGGCATAATCAAAGGTTTTCACAGTAGGGAACACAAGCATTTGTAATCTGATAGTGAATTATAAAGATAAAAACGAATAATTTTTCGTTAACAAAAAAAAATATCTGAAATTGTCGTAAAAACGTAACTAATATATTCATATAAATTTCAAGTTTTATTGTAATTAAAAACAGCACATCAAAGTGATTACAAATCCAAAACTCTATTTAAAAATAATAATAATAATAAAGTTTATCAATACGGGGCAAACTTGAGACGATTCTCATGTTATCATTCAGTCTCGAGTATGCTACACATTTTTACCTAATTTCACAGTAACAGTAGGTACAGTCTTTTAAGTCGGTCCATTAGAATTTAAAGCGTTTATTCAAACACTTATATCAAATTGGGTAAATTTAGTTATTACAAATTAAATTTAAGTATAAAAAAAGAGTTAGAACATGTAACGGCCCCTTTTTTCCTGTATGGGTCGAACACATTTTATTACGTTATGTCTCTTAATGACCATAATATCATCTACATCAGGAAAAACATACACGTTTCTTGCTTTTAATGTTACCTATTTCTTATTATTATCTTTCATAATATGAATCAAAAATGAGACAGCGATTGTAAGATGAGACATCATAAAACTTGAGACACTGATTGTAACTTGAGTCACATGTCTCTAGTTACCAACAAAATACAATTATTTACAAAAAACAAAAATAATAACATCACGAAAGCACTAATATTTATGAAAAACACTTTAAACTAATCTTGATTAACTTGAAGATACGTTAATTGCAGATAGGGAAAAAAATGTTCGTAAATTTTGAATTCCCGATCTAAGTTTCAACCACCTTTTATTGTTATCTATTTAGTACCATAACATTTAGTCATAATTATAAGAAAATGCTTACGTTTATCAAATTTCTCCAGTTAAAATCTAGAACAAAGCTCTAACCACAAACACATGGGACACAAACTACTACAGTGGTGCCATTGCAAATTTTAGGAAAAATATTTTTACAAACGGTTGATTATGTCTCATGTTAACATACTGTATCAAGTAATACGCTTCCACGGTATAGATGTTCGTGTCGCCTCTCCTACACTTCGCCGCAGACTTTTCCCACGTTTACGGCTTACGACTTTGTATTAATTCAGTTGAATAGGGCTCGTTCTAGTCTTACTTTTATATCATTCCTATTTCTATCATCATCATCATCAGCCCATTTTTACCCCACTGCAGGGGCTTAGGCCTCCCCCAGGGTGAGGAGGGGGGCTTGGAGCTTAAGTCCACCACGCTGCTCCACTGCGGATTGGGAACTGTAACGACGGCCATCTATTGACAGCGTCCGGGACCGACTGCTTAACATGCCCTCCGAAGCTCGGTGTCAGTGATATTGTGTACTTAAGTCAGAAAAACTCATTGGTACACGCCCGGATTCGAACCATGGCCCTATGGGGCCTTATGAATTTCAGACAGGTTCGTAGCGCTCTGGGCTATCATGACATTATGACACTATTTCTATGCCAGACTTATTTGATTTCCAATAGATGCCTAAAAAAATCGCAGCGGCAAATTACGGAACACATGTATAATATATTGATACCGATTAACACTTGATAAATCTATATTTGAATGTAATTAGAGTAAGCATATTTATTGAAAATTTAAAAATTGAGCATTTACTTTATAAAACCGGCCAAGTGCGAGCCGGTTCTCGCTTTAAAGGTTCTATTCAGTTATAAACGTATATTGATTAGTTTAACGCTACTCGTCACCATAATGTCACGTAAACGCATATTTTAAACTAGCTTTCCGCCCATGGATCCGCTTGCGTAGACTAGACAGTTGTATCAGGACCCTTTTTTCCGGGATAAAAGTAGCCTAGTCATTCTTTAGCTTATGAACTGCATCTATGCAAATATCATGGCAGTCCAAGTACAACTGTGTAGTTCACACTAGCAGAGCCGCAGGCGTAAACCTAATTTGAAAATAATATATAGCCCATGTTACTCGCTGACCATGTAATTTTCTACAAGTGAAAGAATTTTTAAAATCTGTTAGAATTGTGCAGTCCACGCGAGCGGAGCCGCGAGCGGAAAGCTAGTATCTTTAAAAATTATAATCTATGTGTTATTCTGATATATATGCTACATTATTGTAAAGTTTCATTAAAATCCATTAAGTAGTTTTTGCGCGAAAGAGCAAGAAACTTACATACAAACTTTCTTTTTTTATTTTATTTCTATTTTATTTAATTTGAAGATTTACAGCATTATTTTTTAATTCAACATTTCGCGTTTATAATATTAGTAAGGATTATAAATATTAGAAAAAATTATTAGTTCATATAACTAAAAAACCGGCCAAGTGCGATTCGGACTCGCGCACCTTTTATTATATGACTAGCGACCGCCCGCAGCTTCGCTTGCGTAGACTACAAATTCCTGTTATAGGTACCTACTATTAACGTTCGAGATGGTTTATACGTACTTTTTGCTGGAACCAATTTTGGTCACACCCATTCAAACTTTCAATCTTCATTCCCCTTCCACCCTTTAAAAAACCGATACAATTTTTCATCTCCCGTTTCCCACTCTTAAAATGTGAAAATCTAAAAACCCTGAAACACGTCATTATTTAAGTCCCTCCATTCCCATCCTTAAGTTTGAAATTTCTAAAAAAGCCTTTCTTAACTTTATAATGCTCACGTTATAAAATAAACTTAGGTTCCAAATTTAAGCTTCCTAGACTTAGTACTTTCGGCTGTACGTTGCTAGATCAGTGAGGACAAACGACAGACAGATAGACCGACAGACAAACACAAAAAGTAGCTTATGACACTCTTGACAACCTTCTTTCACGTCTGCAAAGTTTCATTAAAATCTGTTCAGCCGTATTGGAAATTAGCTCGAATAGATAAAATGGAATTGAATAGACGTACAGACAAACAGACGGACAAAAAGAAGCTAATGTCAAATATCTTGACAATCTTCTTTACCGTCTGCAAAGTTTCCTTAAAATCTGTTTAGCCGTTTTGGAGATTAGCTCAAATAGACAGATACACGTACAGACAGACAGACGGACAAAAAGCAACATTTGTTAGTTTTAACGACCTTCTTTTCATACTCATTGATATTTCATTTAAATAGGTTTAGACATATGAACGTACAGACAGACATACAAAAAGTTCTGTATGTCACACATGGAAAGGGTGTAGTCAAAAGATTACATCCTGTTATATGTGTAAAGTTTCATCAAAATCGGTTAAGCCGTTTTGGCCGAAGCCGATTTGCTCGAATAGACAGACAGTTCGTTTTCATGTATATAGCCTATAACTCTCCGCTAGAATCAGGCTATCAAAAGCAAAAAGAATTTTTCAAATCCGACTGGTAGTTTCAGAGATTAACAAATTCAAACAAACAAATAAACGAACGAACGAACTAACGAACGAACAAACCAACCAACCAACCAACCAACCAACCAACCAACAAACAAACAAACAAACAAATAAACAAACAAACAAACAAACAAACAAACAATCAATCAATCAATCAATGTATTAATCATTCAATCAATCAATCATCAAATCAATCAGCGCGCGCGACGGAACCTCTCAAAAGGAATAATTTTTCCCGTTTTTGCAACATTTTTCATTGATGCTCCACTCCTATTGGTCGTAGCGTGATGCAGTATATAGCATATAGCCTATAGCCTTCCTCGATAAATGGACTATCCAACAAAAAAATAATTTTTTAATTCGAACCAGTAGTTCCTGAGATTTGCGCGTTCAAACAAACAAACAAACAAACAAACTCTTCAGCTTTATAATATTAGTATAGATGTAACTAAAAATTTATGCTTTTCGCAATTTTTTCTTTATCTATGCTACAAGACGTCGCTTCGTATCAAATTTCAAGATTCTGAGTTTACGGGAAGTACTCTGTAGGTTTTGATTCTCTTGTGAGTATAGAAAAATTTGCAGCATAAACGGCTGTATCCTTTGATTGCGTTGGCATAGAAGTTTGATTTTTTCACAGCTCGAAGGAACAGTAGACCTAAGTATTTGATATGAATTTCAGCTTGATACCACCACGCGTTCCTGAGAAAAAGGGTCTTGACACACAGACAGACAGACGGACAACAAAGTGATCCTATAATGGTTCTGCATTTTCCTTTTGAGGTTCGACATCCTAAAAATTTACGATTTTTGTATTTATACCTGCACTTGTGCTGTAAGACTTTCCTGTTTGTCAAATTTCATGATTCTACGTTAGCGATAAGTAGATATCTCATAGGTTTTGATTTATTTCCATATCAGCCCATTATACCCCACTGCAGGGGCTCAGGCCTCCCCTTGGTATGAAGATGTTTGGAGTTTAACCTACCACGCTACTCCAATGCGAGTTGGTGGATTTTAACAACTACCATCTGAAGATGGTAACCGAGACCGACGACGCCTTTTAACGTGCTATCATAAGCACGGAGTCAGTGATAGGTATGTGCTTAAGTCAGAAAAAAGTCATTGGTACATGCCGGTTCTGGGATTCAAACCCCCACTCGGCTATCACGACATATTGATTTATTTGCGAATGTAAAAATATGCGGCATAAATGGCGGTATTTTTTTTAATGGATTGACATAGAAGATTAATTTTTTTAAGCTCTGAAGGACCGCAGACCTAAAAGTACAAGTTATAAATTTCAACGTGATACCTCTACGCGTTCCTGAGAAAGAATTTCTTGATAGACAGACAGACGGACAATGAAGTGATTCTGTGATGGTTTCTTTTTTTAGTTCTGTGTGAATTCGAAATTCGAATCTGAAAAATTTAGCTTCCCGAACTTTCTAAAGCGACGACCGCAAAACAAATCAATAAAGAATGTTGTGGTAAAACTTTTTGGTTTGAAAGTTTCTGCAGCTATTTCATTAAAACATTTATTGTAATAATATGCTTATTTCTTGTTTTTGTTTGCATAAAATATAAGCAAGATGGCAAGATATTATATATGCATACGCACATCTCCCACATTACGTAAGAAATTTATTGCCTGATCATATATACGTATGTATATATTTATATACGTCTCTATTATATCCATTGCTTAGCACCCATAATACATACAAGCTTTGCCTAGTTTAGATTTTTAGATATAGATTTGTCTTAGTTTGCACTTAATAATAATACCTGGGACATCCCACACAACGCCATCTAGTCCCAAACTAATCAAACTTTTATTATGGGTACCATACAACTAATATACATACTTAAATAATCTTTATGATATACAAATTATAAAGATATTTTACACCCAGACACGTAACAAGTAGACATGTTATTGTACACAAATATTTGACTCGAGCGGGAATCGAACCCGCGACCCTTGGCTCCGCAGTTAGGGTCTCTAAACATTCGGCCATTCGGTCAATCTTACAAATAACAAATAAAATTGGTCTTTCTCGTCCTATGGAAATTGATGAAACATTAATTCCAAAGAGTTAATAAATTTGAAAACAGCGTTTGGTTTTAATAGAGTCATATCACAGCATCGAAGTGATATTACGCAATTATGTGGGGTTGAAGACCGGCACGCGGGGATTTCGCGGGAGTAAAGATCGGAGCGTAGGAACCTTGCGCACTGAAACCCTTACTGAAACTCGCCATCTTACACGAACTAACGAGTATGAGTGGTTAGACGGCAAACGTGATTGAGGGCTTCTAGTCAATCCGTATTTATTTGTTTTTTTTTTTTGTTATGAAACAAGTTTTTACCTGAAGCGTTGCCTAGCAGAAAAATCTTTAACTCAGTTTAAGAGAACGGGCATATTATGTCACGATTCCAAACCACGTTTCTCTTACTTTGACGTTAAAATAAATAAAAGGAAGTGAAGTGAAGTCGGATTACCCCGTACGCCGTTTTACGCTATCGCTCTACAAATTGCTGTTGAAAAAAGGGCAAAGGCATTCGCTTTACACATCAGTATTCTCTACGTAGCTGCGATTCTTTTGTCGTTCTAACGTTAATAACTTCGTTTACCCGAATCACGTTAAATAGGTACGAAAGTCTCTGTAAGGGACAGTTTCTTTGTGAACGTATTTATACGATTTAAATATTAATTTAGCCACCAAAAAATAACTAATAAAAATATTTTATGTCCACCTTTTTACCCGGCGGTGTATATATTTTTTTTTTCATGAACAGGTTTGCCTTTTCAACAGTTAACAAATATCAAACTCATATTTATACAATACGAGAAATTTGAGTTCCAACATAATATATATGTCGGAACGAGACTTCAAAGGCATATCGCTACTGTGCCACTATCTTTGATACAATAATATAGAGCTTTCCATACATTGATTGGAAACGTGAGCGAAACGTCAAACTCAGTGATTACACGACAGAGTAAATTAATTTGACAGCAGTGTTTGGTTTTAATAAAGTCATAAATGTCAGTTATTAGTATGGAAGCACAGACAAGTCAACTTTTATACCACGCTTTAACAGGGAGTAGCATTCGCCAAGGCTATGCAGTGACACTACATAACTACGTCACTAGTAAGCCGTCAGTTGGAAGCACGTCGGAAGCCATTAAATTGTCAATTTTGAACGAGCCAATGAAAACTAGCCGACCTCTCCCCGCACCCCGCCACTTTTTGGCGATTTCGTTTTCGTACTGACGTTTATTAAAGCGTGGTCTAAAAGTTGACTTGTCTGTGTATGGAAGTGACATTACGCTATTTTGATGGGTTGAAAACTGGCGCGCGGGAATTTTTCGGGGGTGACAAGCGGCGTGTCCACGAGCGATCTTGTGCACTGAAACTCGGATCAAAACTCGCCATCTTACACCAGCTAGCTATAGTATGAATGGTTAGACGGTAAACGCAGAAGAGGGCCTCTAATAAATTCGTACTTTTATGGATTACACAGACCGTACGACATTATCATTATTAAATTACACATGAAAAGTAATTTTACAATCTTTATTTTTTTAAAGTACGAATTTTACGCAAAATTCTACTTCACAGCGAATATTTCAGAACTTAACTGGTGTACGCATATGTATCTCTGTGAACACCCATGGCCAGTACATACCAATCTGCTCATTAATTATTTTTATGTTTTCACGCAGAAAGAATATTTTTTTCTAAATACGTATTTAAGTGGTTACATGAAAAATGCGAAAAAATTACAAAAAACAAATAAATAAAAAACTTTAACATTTTTATATATTCAGTAAAATTTTGGCATGGTAAATGCATTACCATCACATACCATATCAAGTGAAGAAGAGACTTAACAAAAACAAAATCAACGCAAACTCTCATCATCCCGTGGACGCTACTACGTTTAGATACTTATGGCGGTATAGACGACGCAGCCCACACAAATTATTTTTCTGCACAAACTTTAAAAAAATATAAACTATTTTTTTTACATATGGTTCGGCCGGGTTACTGAACACGAACAAATGAATTTAAGCGACAATACCGTAGTTGACTAATATTGGAAATATGTTTATCAAGAAAATATAGACTTTATACGATAACAAAATTTATAAACAAAATTATATTCTATTGAATAATATATAAATTATGAACTAATAAAATTGTATCTCTCTCTCTTTCATGCAAAACGATATTTAAAATTATTTTAAATGGTCTGACGTCATACATGACGTCACACACCTGTCTAATAGAATATTTCAAACATTTATAACTTTGTAAGTAATGATTTATTTTTTGAAATTCTTTCACTACTGTTACGATATATTTAGAAAACACTTTCAGACGATCGCTTGGCCTAGTAGGTAGCGACCCTGCCTACGAAGCTGAGGGTCCAGATTCGAATCCCAGGTCTGGTCAGTATTTATATGATAAATATTGGTACCGGATCGTGATTGTTATATGTATGTGGTGTCTTCGCTTGGTACCCAAAACACAAGCTAATGCTTTAGTTTGAGGCCTAGACGTTGTTGTGATGTATACGTTATTATTATTATACAAAATATTTTTTTTAAGTTAGTCAACTATCGTATTAGCCATATATTACTCACCTTATAATAATATTTGTAGATATTTGTTTAGCTCGATTGAAAAGTTTAGGAATTGCTGGCCTAATCAATAATAACATATTGCCACACGTTATATATAGATATACGTACCTATCTCGTTTCTGCGAATTAAACCCGAAAATTCAACCGTTCGAACTTATGTTTGCTGGGCATACCGTTAATAATTCTATAATAAATTATTCATAAATTCTTACTATTACATATAAATGCAATAGTAATAATAGGCCTTTCATTTTCCAACCGAATAACGGCAAAATTCTATAATGTAAATAAAACTTACATATTGCCGTCGATTCAAATCAGTTCACTTAAATAAATTATACAAAAACTTGACATTACTTGGCTGTAAAAAGATTGTGCCACTAAGCTAATATTTCAGCAGAGTAATAAATTTAAACTAGTGGTTTAAACCGTGGTTTGATTTAAACGTGCACGATACCTTGAGACCGAAACGTGGCGGACCGTACAGCGGCTGTGAATGGTGACTAGAGTTATTGATTTTTTCGGGAAAGGCTTGTGTAGTCAAATTTCAATATTTTACTATTGAACAAATACTAATAGGGAACAAGACAGCCATCGGTTTTTTACCAAAGATAATTAAATAAAATTTTGGACGGTTGTTAGAATTTCACCTTGTATACACTTTATTGTCTATGTAGTACATATTTCTTTACTCGGTGTGAAGCAAAGGTAAACTTTGGCTTTTCAAAAAAACCGCCCTAATAATAATGATACATGGGACATCCCACACAGCGCCATCTGGTCCCAAAGTAAGCAAGTATTATGCTTGTGTTGTGGGTTACTAGACAAGTGATGTACGTACTTAAATATTCTTTATAATATATACATATCTAAATATTTTACGCCCAGACACGGAACAAATCATGCACACACATATTTGTCCCGGGCGGGAATCGAACCTGCGACCTTTGGCTACGCAGTTAGGCTCTCTAACCACTCGGCCAAATCAGTCAAAATACGAGTCGGACTAGCCCACGAAGGGTTCCGTACAACATAAAATAACATGTTTCTTATATAGAGACCTTTCTTTAATTTTTAATTAATAAGCACTAACAAAATTTCAAGTGTCTACCAATTACTGTTCAAACGATACATTCCTGTGACAGACAGACAGACGGACGGACAGCGGAGGATTAGTAATAGGGACCCTAAAAATTAAGACGGAAATCCGAGGTCCACCCAAGCGTTGCCAAATTAAATAAGACCACAGAATTTTGTTATTGAATTACTATGAAATTGTGTTATAAATAACGTACTACAAACTCATTTCACTAAGTAGGTACTCCGTTTTTAATTTAGAAATAATTTATTCATGGAATTAATATTCAACGGGCATATTGTGCCTATGTTGGAGAATAAAAGAAAATAACCCACGGGCACTCATTTTGTAAAGCAGACGTGAATTTAAAAAGTGATTTTGTAATTAAATTTATTTTAGTACCTATTCGCGCTACTAACCGAAACTTTATAATTTTTTATTTATTGTCGGATATCCATAGAGGTAGGAATATAGTATATATAACGATATATCACTATAGTGTAAAAACGTCATCATAGTTACGACAAATAGAAAGTTTTCGTGTGCTCTCAACCAACTCACATGTTTCTATAGAACTTCAAAAACGGGAGAAACATACCCCTGCCCCCAGAAGCTCACTCCTACACGCTTACTATATTTAACAGTCCGTTTTTAAATAATCTAAAAGTTTATTCAAAAGCTTCTCTGTATAGGTTGAGATAAACAATTGGGACCCTGGAGAAAAAATACCGTAAATATTACAAATAGCACGTTTTAAGAAGACTATTTTCAAATATTATAATAAAAATAATACCTGGAACATCACACACCGCGCCATCTAGCCTCAAACTACGCAAAGCTTGTATTATGGGTACCAGACAACTGATATACATACTAACTTAAATATTCTTTATTGTATAAACGTATGTAGATATTTTACACCCATATTACACGGAACAGACATAAATTATAAAGACAGCATTCACGGAAATTTATTAAGGCATACTTAAGTGAGCCGGGAATCGAACCAATGTGAATTCAATAAAATGTTTTTGTTTTTTAATGGCACCGCTTTATCATACAGATCAAATCTGTTCAACAAATATTGGTATCTAAAATTAAAAAAAAAAAATAAAAACTAAAATTGATGACATTGTTGTCTAATGAACCACTCTCATTTCTAACGAGTTATTGACTGACCGATTGGTCGAGTGGTTAGAGGCCCTAACTGCGGAGCTAAGGGTCGTGGGTTTGATTCCTACCCGTGACAAATATTTGTGTTCATGATTTGTTACGTGTCTGGAGTATAAAATGTTTATATTCACTTCATCAGCCCATTTTTACCCCACTGTTAGGGCTTAGGCCTCCCCCAGTGTGAGGGGGGCTTGGAGCTTAAATCCTTAATTATTCTTTTTTTATTTCATTTTTTATTTATATATGTATATATTATAAGCTATTTAAATACGTATATCAGTTGTCTAGTAATCCATAACACAAGCATAATACTTGCTCACTTTGGGACTAGATGGCGCTGTGTGGGATGTCTACTTTGTTTCGCGTCTGTCTAGGTGTAAAATATCCATATATAATTTAATATTGACGTATACATCACAACTATATGTATATATTATAATACAAAGAATATTAAAACGTTATATTAAAGACTACAAATATGGTATGTGAATGAGATTTATGTCTCATTACCTGCCGAAAATTCAGATTTTACAAACACATGGCAATTTTTGGTCACGGGCTCCCCGACTATAAGTTAAGTTGATTTTGATGTAATAAAATAAATGAGTACTATTCTTTCATAAAATTATTTAATTTGGATTTAATCCCTTTGACTGAGCCTATCGATTGTTGCTATTAAATACTGGCTGTTCGGCTGAACGTACTTCAAACTAATAGAGCGTGTAGAGCTTACCGAACTTAAAAAAAGTCTTAAGTCAGCATATGCCGCAAACTAATTGTTACTGAGAAAAACATCTTTAAAGCTAAACAACGTTCATAGAGGTTATCGAATTAAACAAAAGTTTCAAGTGAGCAGATAACGCAAACTAATGGTTACCGGAAAAAACCTGTTTAAAGTTTAATTTTTTTCTCTTTTTTATTACTCTTTTTTTTTTACTTTATGTGTATATAGTTCGGTAAGCTCTATATAAGTTTGGACTACATTAAGCCGAATACCAAGTAAATAGTGAAGGTTTTTCTGAAAATGGTGGTTCCGTTACCGGCTTAGAAAAGTATTTTTCAAAATTGTATAAATGCAGAATCACTTATTTTTTTAAATAAAATAAAGTTTTCTTTGAGCAAAATTTGTTTCAATTCAACCGGTAAGAATCCACCTACATGCTAATTTCCGTGAAGACTGTTTATTGGGAATCAAATATTCGAAAATTTCTTCTCCGAAAAAACTTCATCTGTTCCCTTACCTATAGGTCCTAGAATAGTTATCATACTTTGGCATAAAAAGTACCATTCGATGCGTCTCAACATTTCGCGTAATATAAGATTTATAAATTCTCACTAAATCTAAAATAGCAAGTTTTATAGACTTAATTTTACACAATGCAAAAAAAAATCTAGACAAATATGTCGGGTTTGGTATGAAAAAAAAGGTCTCGATGGGCACATTCCAAAAATGTAAAACATGTATATTTTATTTGAGCAAATACATTATAATAGTTACAAAATATTTTCGCGGGCGAAAGTGAAGCTTTTTTTTTAATGAGGGCCGAACCTGTATAACAGCCAACTGCGCACGCGACCTACTGCGCAGATAGTGCCGAGTTGGGACGATAGACAACAGCACGACCCGCTAAACGACAACCTCAACCTAAACTCTGAAGAGTTTTAGACTTCGAAATGAACGCGAACCGAACGCATCGAGGATGCTTCGGTGCGTGCATAAAGATACCGATTGAAATGAGCCCATCAGCAGTATCCACCGCAGTCGGTTTATTCTCATATAAGTCTATGATACACACATTTCTTGTACGGTTTCGTTAATTAGCAGCTTGATTCGGCATAGTATAGCTGTGAAGTTAGCGATTCTACATTTTTTGCGCTCTGTA